>LOND01000375.1:132352-145431 GCA_014220965.1 Paragonimus kellicotti
TAAGCAGTTTCGATGCACTGGCAAGAACAGCTATCGATCTATGGTTGACTGAAAAAATATGGCGGCCACTCTGTTCACCCCGTTCGAGCGACTTAGTGAGTAACATGTTCAGAGGGCTAACAATTTGTTTGGCACGTTCAAGCGAGATAAGAAACTAAATCTGCAGGGATGTTATTATTAACAATGATTGGATAATTCGTGACAGATTTTATCTATAATAGAGAATGAGTTAGCTTCTTCCAGATCCAACGGATTTGTCTTTTGAGCGGTCGATGTCAGCTGCTTTCTTAGTAGTTCAACCATATCGCTCAGTGAAAGTGTCTTTTGCCTCCACGGCTAATATAATGATTTTATGTGTTAAACTGCCTGAATTCTTTTTTTCTGATTTCAACCTAGCAGTCGCCACGCCTTCATTTCGAGGCACTTCTGTAGACTCTCTGCGATTAAAGCCTCGGGTTCTCTCAACGGGATATTCAAGTCCTTTTAATATATACAGAACCCGTCGAAATGGTTTCGTGTGTTGTATTTTTTGATCAGCACAATTTTCATCTCGTTAGATCTATCAACCATCGATTTTCTATTTACCCAACAATGTCACACATGTAAGTGAAGAAGGCTGAAAAGGTTATGAGCCCGTTGATTGGTGACATCAAAAATGACAGATTAATTGTGGTCTTCTTAAGTACTTTACTTCCGCCGAATTGTTCCAGTGGTTCAACTGTCGATATACGTTTTGTAAGCGAAAAACGAATGATTTACATAGCTAAGCGCCCGGCTGTAGTTAAAGTAACAGAATGACGATTCTCTTTGGTCATACCACTTAGAAATCTTGAACAAAACGCCGATCGAAAATGGTACTTAAGAATTTACCGACGCTCATCCATTTTGGGCTGTCCGTTTTAGCTATAATTTGAGGCAGTCCGATGCTGCTGGCAAGTCGGAATTTTCTATAGCTGGAGAGGCTGTATTCGGGATCTTCGTTACACCCCACCTTTATTGCTTTTCTCTTCGGCCTTTCTTCCTTCGTTTCTTATACAACAAACGCATAATAGTTGACTAAGTAGCTTTGTTGACACCGACCTGGTCAGCAAGTCATGAGTGCCGTCTCGTTGTTATTGTCGGACCAGCCAGATGGCTTGTCATTTCCTCAATTTCACCTGCCGTCTCCTTGACAGGCAGCATATTGGCTAATCCAACAGGGGCCGATACAGGCTACAAGGTGAAACTCGCAACGGTTTCCCGCGCACCTACTCAGGGAAATATTCCAGAATGTCTGTCTTCGCGTCTGTGGGTGTGTTCTTCGAATAATTGGTTCAAAAAACCTGCGGGCTCGAGGGAGCAGGATTTTGCTCGGCGAAATGGCAGCACGCATTACAGTTCGCCTTAACATTTGCAGCCAGCGCAACCTCACATCGTCTTCGAAGATTTCGTCTGAAACCTGAAAGCATTGATCCACCTTTCTCATGGCACAGTGGTGTCGTAAAATTAGGCTATATCTTTGCCGGGTCCATTTCTTTTCAGCTGCACCTCAATCAACCTCAACATTCCCCACAGGGGTTTAGACTTACCCCCGGATTATTTCCGCGGAAATCAAGCCTCTGTCTTCAGTGTACTGTTTTATTATCCTCCAACTCCAGCAAACAGTGTATTGGGTGCTCTGTTAAATTCACCGGGTCTTTTGCCTCACTTCTGTAGTGGCGCGATCGTGATTAGCCAGAGGGTTCCAGTTGAGGGAGCCTAATGCAACCACGGGATGAATCTACTGAATCAGTCACTTTTATCAAGTAAAACTCTAAGGAAGAGACTGTACAGCCCAGATACATATTGCCTGGTTACCAGGTCCAGAAATACCGACCTTTTCTCTACGCAAAGGCGCGCAACTTCACTCAGTTGCTTTCCTACAACAACAGCACAGTGTTTCAAAGAAATAAGCCTCCATGAATTTTTCTCTAGTTGATCCTGCTGAACACTAACGCTTTCCATGTCTGAGAGCCATCTGGGCTCATGAACTGATTCTGGCAATAGCTTTAACTCTACTTCTGCTTCTGCTACCCCTCCTCTGTGTGCGTATGGTATATGACGCCAGCAGCTCCAGCGTGAGTGGAAACTCCCGAAAACTTCTATGAGCTGGAAGAAGCTGCTTGGTGCTTCGGTCACAAGTATCCAACGCTCTGAGTGACTGGTCAGAACCTGGTTTCAACCCAGTTTCATTCAGTCCCATGTTACCGTGGATTCTACCGATTTCACTCAGATCGTTTTATGTGCCTTCTCTAAAATTCCCTTTGACAAAAGTTAGCGTCTCATACCTGACTTTTTTAGCTCGTCTACCAAGCTTCAATGTATGTCCAATTCACTAGTTTGAGGCTGTTTTCAGTTTACCCGAGGGAGGCCGAGTGTTGTACGCGCATTTGCCAGCTGTTAGGGTAGACGCTTGTTTCTGCGCGTCGTGTACTGGAAATAGTTCCTCCAAGCTTAATCTACGAAGCGTTTGGTCAACGCAGCCTTTAATGATGAGTACGGCTATTGTTATTTCTTGAAATATTACACAAGATGCAGGTGATCAAATTGTTTCACGTTAATGAGTGAAAAAGTGAACTACAGAAAACCTGCAACTCCTTTTTTGTTGTGTAGGGTTGCAAAAGTTGTTCACTCCGCCAGCTTCGACAGTTTCACGTTACACGACGGAGGTGTTTGCTCGTAATCCTTTAACAACGCCCAAATCCCTTGTCGCGTAGGAAATTAGGACCATCATTTGCAATTTACAAGGATACGTCCGGAGGTTCCATTATGTGCTTTCACCGGGTTTCTTCCTTGTCCATATTTAGTATGTATCGACAACGTGCTCATCTGGTCGAAGCTTCCCATAATCAAAGCACCAAAGCAGTCCACTTATTTGAAAATTTGTATTCTCCTCACGGAAAGGCTCACGAAGCACACAGAGAGCAAACTACTCGCAATGGGTATTAACTAATTTAGCTGAGTGGATAGTCAGAATTGATATGTCAAACGATTGGAGAACTGTGAGGTAAAGACTGTTTTCCAGCGTGCAGTTGCCGCTCGTCTGCACGACGCGCCTTTATCCACTACCCCTGAGGGTATGTGGCAATTTATCAAGGAACGGATCACGACGGCAGCCACCGAGACGATCGGTCTCAAATGCCAGAAACGTCCGGACTGGTTTCGACGACAACAACGTGGTTATCGCTGAATTGGTACGAGAGAAGAATGCCGCGTTTGCTGCCTCCACAGTGGACCCGGCCAATGAAGCGAAGAAGGCCATGTTCCGGAGTATCCGCCGTCAAGGACTATCTGTTGAAATGAAAGCACATGGTGTTAGGCGGATATGCATCGTTCTTCGCAGATCGTCGACAACACAAGGGATTGCTACGGAGGTCAACTCAAAGCGGATCTTTCGTTCCGGTCGATCCACGTTCCACTAAGGGAACACTGGGTAGACTGGACACGGTTTTCGTTGTGCACCATGCCGGAGGGCACATTCATGTAAGGCTGGCCGAACACTCTTGGTTAGCCTACTGACCGTCCTGCTACATCGTTAGGTGACGTGAAAGGCGAGCTGTCTGCAAGAGGGCATTGCAAGCCTCAATTGCTCTCTGCCCGGTATTTACTGAGAATGTGCAATTGAGCTGTCAACGCGTAACGGAAAGGCGCGGGCGAAGATGGTACTTGCGCTTGAGTCCTTCGATGAAGCGTGGCGGCGACTAGGAACGTGCATTGCTTGGCCAGTTGGTTCTCACTCAGATGCTGGGCACGAAGTGATGCGCATAGTATTCTTTAAGGGATGCCCTTGATTTCGTCACCCTTTGTAAAAGGCCAGGGTACAAGCAAGTGCTTCCCCCCTTTTTGGGGGGGAAGCTGGAGCGTGCTCTATAGGGGTCATTAAGGTATAGCTGAGGGTCTGCGCAGGCAAGGTGGCTCGCCAGAATTCTCTCTGAAGGGCCTGATATTTAGGACGTCCTGGAGACCAATGCGGAGTTCGGGCAATTGTCTAGAGTACGATCGACTCGACCTGGTGTTCGCTGCTCGACAAATTCAGGAGAAATGCCGGGAACGCAACCAGCCCCTGTATGCTCTCTTCGTGGATTTCACCAAGGCTTTTGATTCCGTGAACCGTGAGGCGTTGTGGACGGTGCTTGGTAAGTTGTTGTCCAGGTAGTTTGTCATTTTAGTGAAGTTCTGATGAATGTTGCTGTGTGGGGTATAAGACGAAAGTACAGCGTAGTTGATGAACTTTGATGATTTTGACGTTGTCACTGCTGTGGCATGAGGGGGGAGGGGGGAGGGGGGGTGGTTGGGTCTGGGTTGGGGTGGGCTGGGTGTGTGGGCTTTGACGAGTTGTTGTGTGCTTTCTTGAGCTCCAGCTCTATGATTAGCGCTCGCTATATTCCTGATACAGCTGCATTAATGATACACGAGTATTTTGCTCATATTCGGAACTCTGGAGGATGGCGTTGAGTAGTAGAGTAGCGGAGGGATGCGCGCTAGCTGAATAGTGCCGCCCGACGATTCGGCGCCCCCTAACCCATTACATATCTCAACGATGCGCATGCTTCTATTTGCAGATGACAGCGCGCTATTCGCACACAGCGAGGACGAACTACAGCGACTGACCACTGCTTTCGCGACCGCGGCATCCAAGTTTGGATTGGATATCAACACAGGTAAGACATTTTCTTTCTTTCAGCCTTCTCCGGGCGAAGGTGCTGTCTGTTCACTTCACCCAAGTTCGCACCAGTGGAGCCGTTGTCGACAGCTGCGCTGATTTTTGCTACTTGGGTAGCAACTTGTCCACCGATCTGTCCACGGACCGCGAGTTGAGAGCTCGTGTGGCAAAGGCTAGTGCTGCGTTCGGACGTCTTGAAAGACGTGTTTGGAAGAACCACAGCCTGAAGCCGAGCACTAAGCTCTTTGTCTACCGCTCAATGGTGCTGTCTATACTGCTGTACGGCAGTGAAACATGGACGTTGTATCAGCGGAACGTGCGCTATCTTAGCCGCTTTCATTTGCAATGTCTAAGACGCATCTTGGGTATTCGGTGGTCGGACATGATTCCGAACACTGAGGTATTGCGGCGAGCGGACATGAACGGGATGGAAGCCATGCTGATGCTGAATCAGCTTCGTTGGCTGGGTCACGTCCGTCGGATGGGCGATGACGTTCGAAGCAGCTTCTGTATGGACAACTGAAATCAGGTAAGCGAAATCCTGGTGGTCAAAAGCGGAGATACCAGGATTCTGTGCAGGTGAGTCTTTCACGTTGTAAAATTGATTTCAGATGTTGGAAAGACTTAGCGTTGAACCGGACGGTCTGGAGGAATACGATTCGGACGAACGTCCGCGAGTTCAACGAGCAGTTATTACGCGGCCGAGAACGGAAGCGCGCGGTACGCAAAGGAACCATCGGTGCCATAGGTCGTGGTGACATGACTATATGGCGTTGCGATGTGTGCGGCCGTGAATGCGCTGGCCGCCTCGGATTAGTAGGTCACCAGCGTACTCATAGTGCACCGTCGGCGAAGAGACGACGAGTACGATAGGCTGAGGTAGGTCATGAGTATATCTGTCAGCATCTCTGTTACTGATTGCATCGACCAAGAATATGGTCGTTTGGCTACTAATCCGCTTCTCCTTTCAGAAACCTGGGTGTCTACCCATTGTTATCTTCAGCTTTGTTGGTGTATGATGAATGGTTTGCCTGTTCTTTTCGTAGTCCAATCTGAATCTTGTTTCTTATCTTCATCCTCTCTATAATGCACTAACATTCACTCGTATACTGAAATGCTTCTTGTATTACATTTTACATATCTTTCTTCTCAGTTTAGATCTTGTCATTGTAGTCTCTCTCTGTTTATTTTCCGAGAGATAAGGGTTTCCTTTTCCTGCTAGCCATTCAATTGGCTAACCAGCATTGGCCGGCTGGACACAAAGGCCTCACTCACACACCTACTGGTCTTATTCCTTCGGGTTTACACCGGATATGTGGTGTGTGAGTGGAACCACAAGTGGTGCAGCGCAAGCCACTTGGGGTGATGGTTTGAAGCGCAGGCGTCCTCTGGCTTCGGTCACTGTGACAGGCTAATCCGTTTCGGATGCCGCCAACCATGCCAAAAATCCAACGCCTAAACGGCGATTCATTCGAATCCACTTTACGTCTGTCTTGTATGAACCGGTCCTTGGCCCCGACTTGTTCCGTTTATTTTGTTCGTTTGAAAAGGCCGCAGGGTTGAGTAACAGAAATTTCCAGATGTGGTCTTGCTGATGTGTCAACCTCATTCAGCGTTCATGATCGCTCAGAATCTTTCAAATTTATCAGTCACGACCATGTTCTCGAATGCCACAAGTTGAATGCCGTGAACATAAATGCGTGGCTTCAGCGGGCCGTTCACACTGAATTAAATACCATGAGAATAGTGTGTAGGGGGTCTAATAGAAGCGAGTGGGTGAAAGATTTGACTCACCGGAATGAGCACATGCTGTCAGTATCGTTTCTACGGTGGTTGCGGAAACATTGCTAGTCAGTAGCTGTCGAGCTTATGCCTGAAACAAATAATTTCAGGGGATTCCCGTGAGCTGGGTACCCAGGGCCGGTGACCATCATTTTAATTTTCTCACAGCTCTCACAGTAATCAATTCTCCTACAATTCAGTATAGACAGCATAAACAGAAGGTGTTTTGTGCATACAATCAGGAGAATTTTCCTCATCTCGCCCACTGTTCGTGAAATGCGCATGGCCACCACGAAAGTTCCAAAACCAGTTGTGGTGGCAAATTGATACCGATGGAAAAGTATATGTTAACCGACAACCGTGCATCAAGAATTTCATCAGGGTCCACTTGCAAGGTATTTCACAGGCTGGGCACAGTTTATCACATGCATTCCCTTGGCTATTTGCTGAATGTAAATATGCATGTTCGTCGTCGTTAAACGCGAGATTCGCATTATCTGTTTGATACTTCAAACAAGCATAATCGAGCTGCGAATTGCTCGGCTAACTAGAAATCTGGATATTTGAATCGGCTGTGGAAGAAGAAAAATTCATGGTTATCACCAGTATGCGTCAGACGCAATAACACAGTGACCACAAAATCTTGAGGAACACAAGGAGGTGTTTTGAAGCCGACGGGATAAATTATGCAGCCACAACTCTGAGAGATACGATGTTAAGAGAATGATTATTGTGTGGTACGTTTTCCCACTACTTCGCCAACGATTCGAGGTGTGTGCGAAAATAACGTGAGGAATGTGTGAGAGGTCAGCGGAAATGGCAGCTAGTTGATGCAACCTTCGACTCACGCCAGACTATCCATTAGTGTAAACGTGCTTGGCCAGGAAGGAGGTAGCTTTGACGGGAAAGTTTATTCACTGAGAATTGTTTACTTGTGGCGGAATTCAGGGAACCCTTGAATTACTGAAGATATTCGAGAGACAGGTCGACCGAATGCAAGCGATAGAGTGTCCTCTACTTGCAACGAATACGACTGCGATAAGTAGTCTATTTCTATACGATAGGTAAAATTCCGGCTCGAAATGCACGTATGTAAAGCTCATAGGTGGGCTTCTAACGAAAAAGAAACTGATAAGCTGAGGATCTTAGAACTGATCGTATAAAGTCTTCGCATGTCGTACTGTTTAACCCTGGGTAAACCGTGATAAACATAGTGTATCGACTTTCGAAGTTCAGTCATGTGAAAATCCGATCCAACCCTATTCCCCAACCAAATATTCACCGCTATATATTATACTCTCCTGTTCCTGGCCATTAACTGGACCTTGACCTAAATGTTTTTGTTTTATCGCGTCAATTTTGATAATTGTGCGAATAGCCAATTGTCGGTTATTGTAATTTGCTTGAGTGGTGCGTGCATCACCTTTTTTGGAGCTCGGCTCGTCCCCATTGTTTTGAACTTGTTGACTGCTCAGGAGAACTCTGTTGGGTATGAATGACATATTATGTGATTATAGTTCATCTTTAGCCTGTTTGGCAGCAAACTGTATTTCTATTACCGAAAACGATCCGTCGATCGAAACTGTTGAGGTTGTCTATCTATTAATTTGATAATTTGTTCAATAGTACCGTAGCATTGTGATCCAATCTTGTTTTGACTATTTGGGATCGTTGGTTGATCGCTACGCGTTGCTCAACGTCTTCGTGGAAGATCGTACACATAGAACACAGCGAAGTTAGCTGTCAAAATTGGATACTGAGAGGCAAACAGAGGTAGAGTGCGGCTGTTGATAGGGAAGTACAACACTGCTGACTATCGGATGGTGCCCCTCCCCTGAAACATCAGCCACATGTGAGCTGAATGAAATTACCTTGTAGGATAGTCGCCAGGGATGTTCTGATGGTCCGTTGTTCTCTGTCGCTACAGACAGTCGTATATGTAACTGGTTGGCGGGGCTCACGGCAGAGTTGGTCTGTTGTGCGCTAACAGTGTTGATAGATTTCACATCTGTATCGTTTTCCTACGGTGTAGACATCTTCCTGCTCCTCCAGTTTGCCCGTATCTTTACACTGTGCAGACGTATGAGGTCAAAAAAACCTATTTCAAGCGGGAGAGGTGAGTAGAATAAAGGAATGAGTATTCTTCGGACAGTGATCAGGTGGTTTATGGTTTGGATGGCATACTGAAAGTTGCGACAGTTGTGGTCCATAAAAACCATTCCGATAGGGAATAAAGCAGCATATCTGAAATAAGGTAGACTGTGGTCAGCAAACGATATCTTGGTCTCCGTTACTTTGAGGGAGTAACCAGTTTCCTCACAGGTAAATACTGAACGGTCACTTCGTCTGGCTTGTGACTTTGAAGATACGGTGCCTACTAGTTTGATCTTATTCGCGATGACTCTGTAAATCAAACAAAAAGGATATGTCCTGATTCCCCTCCGCATTGATCTACTGAAATGAAGAAACCAAATTTTACGCTGCAGTCGCATCCTTGAAGAAGCCCAAAACCCGTTTTATCAGTATAAGATGCTGATACCCACTTACCTTAGAGTGTCTTGTATTCACTTACAACAGGATGGTGAGCAAAATGCTTCGGGCTTACGAAGTTTTGCAGCCGTCAGATAGTTGCACCCTCATCGATTGTGATTACCCGTAGTGAGCAGTGAGTGATTTTCACCATTATTCTCTCTTCCACAAGATGGCTAAATTACCAAGACTAACATGGGTGGCGGCAAAGCCAATTTAACGGAGATTGCGACGTCATCAGTTTGTTCTAGACGGCAGTCAGCACTGAATGTTGCATGTTTGTGGTTCTAGTTTTCGTAGTAGTCCTTTCACTTTGAGAAGAGATATGAGGATTATATCCATGAACATACTGCTCGATTGATGTTAATGAATTATATTAATCCACTGACCTCGATGCCCATATGCGACAACTTCTTAATCATCAGACCGCATGATTGATGATGCATTTACCAGCTCGAAAAAGAATAAACTGCAGAAAGTAGTATGTGAGTGACAGTTTCACAGTATCTGCTGGATGCCTTGGGGTGAGGTAACTTATCAAAATCCGTTAGGCTCTTTGTCTCTGCACGAGTGTAGGTAAAATTTCTTGCGGGTAGGTCCATCTTTTTCCCGTAAGCTTTGAGCGATGTGACATTTTCATCCCATCCAGGGAATATACCGAAGCAGCGGACAATTTATATAACTACTGACATTCTGAGGGAGATCGCATCGGTTTACAAAACGTCGGACCATGAAATTTAGAAATGGTGTCCAGTAATTCCTTAGCTCAGATACGCAGAGGGAGGGTGAGGGTTGAGCGCTTTATTGCAACAAGCTAGGCTCGTTTATTCGAAGTGTTGTGAATGATGGGACGTCCTTGGAGCCGACGCCAATTTTGCCTCAGCAGTCAAGGCATTCTTAGTAGGTTTTGGATAAGTGGAAGGTAGACTCGGGCAGAAGCTACTATGTTTGGTATTGCTTGAAGCCTATAGACGACTTTGGTAGGTGCCCCAGTTTCTTCACCTCATAACACATCTTCAAGAAAATAACGATCGTGTGAAAAACCTTTGATGGTAAAATGCACGGGCTCTGGGTTCTACGTCCTTCAAGCATCGCTTGTGAGCACAGCTTGATAGGTGGCTTCTCAAGTAAGTCGCTGGTGGAAATTATTTGTCGTGTCCGACGTGTTCAATCCTCATCCAAGTTCATGTTCAGTTCCAGTTCAAGTTGCATGGGATGAAGTGGCTGCTTGTCAATTGAGCGTCCAGAATATTTGCACCGGAATGCCAGAGAAGAGCACCCAGAGCTGCGACTGTCCCACTTGAAGGGGATTTACGGATTTTCCGGGTTCCGTTTTTCGCTTTCATGCAGGCGGAAACAAGAAGGACTAAGGGAAAATGAAGGAAGCAAACATCACAAACAGCCAATGATTCCCTAAATACGTGACATTTAGTGTGTTTTCTTCGAATCTCTAGTATGAGGGATTTCAACCATGATGGAAAATACAGACAGGCAATGATTCATGCATGAGAGGGGGCACCAGCTAACATTCTAATTCGCTTTGTTCGTTTTGGGGGACTATCGTGAGGACCCGTCACCAGGAAATTATACATTTGCCACAAAAGTATTTCCCCATTGCCAACGGCCTTTTCTATCTTGACATGGATATTGTAAACACTTTTAATACCGATGCAACAACTTAAAGAATGATTGCCACTTACTCATTTTCAGAATATATATCTCCCTCTACTTTGAGCAATGCGCGCCAAAAAAACGAAAGGTATCCGCGTGCGTGAATGTTGAGCAGCAATTGAATTAATGTGCGCCAAACAATAACGTTCAGGTTCGTCGCAAAACCGTGCAAGTTTAATAAGTTTAACTTTGCCAACTAGGCACGCGTATAGACTTGGAGTTCGGTTACCCATGTAGCCCATACAGATTGGAGGAAGAGAAGAGAAAATGGATGAAATATTTTCATCACGGATGGAGATAAAATATTCCAGATGATACCGCCGAAGGTTTATTAGGAGTGCACGCCGTCATAAACGGACGTGCAGCATAACAAAATTGCGGTTTGCCAGAACTCTCTGGCCTTTAATTATTTATCGTCAAAAAACGTGTACGGAATCAGTTATCTTTTATTACAATGGCGAAAATATTGTGCTACATTACAAAAAAATGAAGGTAAAAAGGCTGTACATATATGTAAATGGTGCGCACAGCACCAATGAGGGGACAGAACAGTTTGGGAATAAGGCATGAAAGGTAAAACCAAATCGAAATCTCTTGATTGATCTCCAGACAAGTGTCGGTGGTGAAGATCTATGGACCAATGACCAAGACTGACCAAATAAATTGTACCCCAAACCGTTTCAAGAAGTGTTGTTAGCATGCGACAGGCGGAAATCAACGGGGTGTCAGCCTGTCGCAATATTTCCCTTCTGGACGCAGCATCTAATAATGTGAACGCATACTGCATACTCAGACGTTGCTCATGGCATCAGCCAGCTGGACGGAGCAGTTTGACGATTCGGTTTGCAGGATTTCCTTTCCGGATTTGTATCTCAGTGATTTTTTGGCGGACACTCAAGATCTTATCATGGCGTTCGGCTGAGGGTGGAATATATATATATATATATGTATTGCAACGGGCATACTCTGACACGCCTGCAAAATTTTCTGTTCAAAAAATCATCAAACTAAGGGACTTTCGATGGAGGGATCTAAAAGATGAAGATATGGGGATGTAAGGTTGAAAACCATGCTCATCACCACAAGTAATGAAACTTGAAAATAATAGCAACCCGTACGTGATCAAGTAGATAACAGTCGACCCACACATTAACGAGGATTTTGGTTGCGCCATTAAACCTTTTGTAGGGGCAAGTTGAATTGCTTCAGAAAAATAGCTTTCCATCTACTACTTCCGTTTCCTGGAGGTGGGTTAGCTGAGAACAGAGCCGAAGAGTTCAGATGTAACTGTTTCTTGTGAAATCACTTGCCGACTTGAGCGCTAATAACATGACTGTGGTAAAATTCGTTGGCTCGGAAGTGAAAGCAACAGGTTACAGCATACTCCGTGGTGACGAAAACCAGGTTCGAGTAAGAAGATCTGTAGGACAAAAAAGTGACTCAATCCAAACATCGATGTGATTGACGGCCATGATAATATCTATTACTGAATCAAACACCAGAGTGTACGCGTTCAGGTTTCCACAATCAAACTTGCACAAAGTAAGTTATGAACACTATGGTCGGTGTTATTGAAGCATTCGAACAGAAGATTGTAGAAGCATCGACTATAAGAAACCAGTTAGCCAGCAGTGTTGAGCAACCGCGTGAAGGAAACTTTGGTACGTTCTGCGTGCATCCCACACACGTAATTTCCAAGTGTGCGGGAATCAAGACGTGAGCTGTTGGAAAATCTTTGGGCGTTCAGCGTTTGCCTTCCCTGTGTTGAATTGTAATTCGCTCCGTTGTATCTCGCAAATTCCTCACGAGTTAGAGCATCACGTTATTGAATAAGTTCATTCCCCCGAGTGGACGGGGATGACCTGAAACTGGAGAAGAGGAGGAACTAGTACCGGGATTTTACGATACGTTTGAAAGAACGTATCAGATTGACATATTCACGCTTCCGTATCTTATGTGAATTAACACGTTGTACGAGCGTGTTTCTTATTAAATTTTGTACGACGCGCAATTAAATTCCGATCAACGAGGACGCAGATATATATCAACGAAACAGATTACACCCAAATATGGTAGTATGGTACGTTGGTTCGCCACATCTTGTGGTCTACCACAGGGTGGAATGAGTGAGAGAGTGTAACGCTGGATGTTACAAGGATAGAGATGTAACTGAGACCTGAAGCCGTCGGTACTACAATTCTAGTGACTCGTGTACGTGCGCGAATTCGGAAAGCAATATGAGCTAGATTAGCTACTTTTCAACAGATATGGGACGCCTTATGCTGTCTGGGATGAGAAGTTCGGGTAAGTAACCCTCGTGGATGCTGTGTGATACTTGCCGACAATCACTGAACATATTAGCTATCTAGTGCTAAGGTCACTGAGAAGACCGCGATATGTTCGTTGTAGTGTACTT
>LOND01000376.1:43927-63617 GCA_014220965.1 Paragonimus kellicotti
AGTATGGTATCTCAAAGAACAGTCAAAAGGAGAATGAACATTTCCATAGTTGGTGACGTTGGACATTTGGAGAAACCGCAGTTAACGGTGCTTAGGTTGTGAATCGCTTTGTTGTCTAAGCACACTTTTTCGTTCATTACTTAGTTAAAGCAATGGTCTTTTACATTTCATATCTGGTTTTGCGTTGTTTGTAACTGGCCAAATGTTAAACACATTATCAGGCAAACATTTTCGTAGGTGGATGATGTTTCAAGCTGAGAATCAGTAGGGTTCACCATATATGGCGTACTGTTCAGCGGCGCTTGTTAGCGAAAACCAGTAGCATTCTCAGCATCCAAAAAAAACGTAACGATAGTTGAAAACGTGTGTTTTGCATAGAACAGTTTAACGAATAAGCTAGCTCTGAAAGCGTGGTAACGGATCTGGAACCGTCTCAGCTGCCAAAAATGGTATATACGTTTGTTGTTTCACACAAGTTGTTGTTGGTATGTGGTAGCAAACAGGTTGGGCACGTTTTGCGCGCACACTAGAGGTCACATTACTATCGTCCGTTCCGTTCACTCACTCGTCTTTCAGTTATATATAAACTAATGTTGTTTCTCTTGAATCGATGCAGCTAGGTCCATGTGTAATTGTGTGTTGGTAATTTTCAGGTCTACATCGGACACACTGGACTCACTTCAATTACGACAGCCGATGTACACTACTTAAGTCTACAACTGCATCACATCCGTACGCCAGATCACGTGTTCGTGAAGGTTATGAGCACACTCAAATTTCACGACTGGCTCCTTCTAAGTTGGTTGCAATCACGTGGGTTCACGAAAACAACGGTGACAGTTTTTGTTCAGTTGTAATAGTAACTGGTTTAAATTGTCACCCTAACATGAGTGGTATCCATCCTCGCCGATAAGTAGATGAGATCTGGCCACACTATCACTCCTCTTTTTACACCATGCTCATAGAAACAAAAGTCAAACAGTTAAGAACACAAGCTTCTAACACAAGTTTTGCATGGATAAAGTCACTTATGCAGTAGGTGAATCAGTTAGACGATTAAACACTCTAACGTGAGTTAATGGATTAATCTACAAGCTTCATTCGTTTTTAAATCCATGACGTTGGTTTGTGTGATATACGATCACCTTTAGCCAGGCCATTTCAGAGTAGTTTACAAACATGATAGGATAGAATGATTCAGACCTGCATACGCCTTGCTACTGAGCTGTCACACGAGCGATGTTTAGATCTGTAGTTTCCCCGGTGATCGTAGGTCAATCGCATGTTTGTTAGAAAATAGGAAATCTGCGCTTTAGTCCTATCGGTGTTCAGTATTCTTATCTATTCTATTATCTTAACCGGTTCTCTTACCTTGATGTGGCGGTCAAGCTTATGCACTACATCGATTCAGATGGCTATGCAGGTAAGGATTTCAGTCCTACAGGACACAACCAGGACAGACAGATCAAAGAGGGGCAGTTAGAAAAAAAGAATGTATGCCCATAGGGATGTACCTCGCACTACTGACCGCACTGGAGTGCTTAGATAGTAAGACACAATCCCATGCGCATACAGCGGAATAATTTTTATGTTGGTGCACTGAACTGTTCCGGACAATGGAGAAGGCGGCTAGAAAAGGTACCCTCAAACAGAAGGCATTCCGATCGCCCGACGGTTGACCGTGACCGTCGGCGTATTATCCAATACAGTCGAAAAGCATTCGGTAATGTATTAAAAGCCTAACGTAACTTCAGCTACACTTACTGCGTGTAGTAGTAGCCGGAATCTGACATTATTGTCAAATTCACTTCATTTTTGGGCTGAGCAAGCCTCTCGTTGCCAAGGCGATCAGACTCTTCAGTCATTGGTTTTGGACAGGTCCTCCAAAGAAAACCCTCACTCCTGTTTTCTCGCAGGTCAGTATTCTTGGTCAGATGTTCCAAGCTGGGTGCCTCAAGTCAATCCCCTTTCGCAGCACAAGCGGCCTGAAAGTGTTGAACGTTATCGTTCTCCAGAGAGTAACAATACTTAGCCGTTTGTACATTCTCAATCTGTTTCCCCTCTCCCTTAATTTATATGCATTTTCTGTACCATCGGACGGTGAATGGTATCTGAAGCCAAGATAACTGGCAAACATTGGCGCTTTTAATACCTACACTGTCTGATAAGTAGGTCATCAAATTGCTCTAGCGAGTACTTTCTTAAGTCTGGAGCTTAGAACTGTCCCCTTAGGATCTTCAGAAGCACAGAAGCTGAATCTTGTGGTCAAACTGGAGAACGGATCGCACCAGCTTCTGTAGCAGGGCAATGTGTGCTCGATTAGATCCTAGTGAACAGTTGCTGCGTGATGTCAGACCTGATACATCGGTTAGTGCAAATTAGGAAAACGTTGTATTTTCATTAATCTGGTGTAGGTCTCAATGTACAGTTATTCAAATGCTATCGAAAGTGCATTCCATGAAGCCATCATCGACCTTCTTAAACAGATCAAACACTCAGACTTCTTTCTACCAGCCGGTGGGTTGAATGTACAACTCGATCGCTTTTCTTCAGATGAGAAGCAGCTGGCTGTTATCTTCAGCATCGGAGCCCAACGCAGACAGTGACGTAAGACTGTTGCTACTCTGCGCATTTCACGGTCTTTAAAATTAGAGTACCGCAGTTCAGCGCATGGAAACAATGAAATGGAAACCGTCCTGTGTTTCGTGGCCACGGGCACAAATCGATCCCACAGAGGTCAATTACAGGTGGCACTACGCTGATAAATACAGTCATACTCTACGGAGCAATCACCTGTGCTCCGATCATGCCGCCGTAGTGCTTGTGTCGTTCTGACATTTGCTAAGTGGTTATGCACTAGTAAAAGAAAGACCGTTGATTAACATTTGAACAAAGGGGACCCAAGAAACGTTAATCTGTAGCACTGACGAAACAACTACTCGAATCGAGAGGGATAAATGGACCTAAAGAACAATAAGAACACATCACAGCAGCTACGAAAGCTTACTCTGATGAGGTCTGATCCAAAGAGGCCATAAAATTGCGACAGAACTGAATTTCCGTTACATCGATAAACTTTAAGAAAGGCGTCGCTCAACATCACTTGGCTGTCAATAAACCAATCGTGGAAAACTGAAACGCAAACTGATTAACTGCTTGCGTAAACACTGTGTAGCATTTGATTGAACAATCGGAAGAGACGGAACAGACTGTATTTGTCTGGGAATTGAAGAAAATAGTTTTCCTGATTCGTGGTTGTATTAACCGTAGATTCAGGTGTAATTGATACCATATTTGGAAACGATGGTTTACTTGTCACCATCCGGTCCCACCGGATTGACAGGTGAGTTTTGAATTTTGTGGGAGAGTTCAGCTGACCCCAACCGGACTATATAAACGACGGGACCCGAAAGGCCTGTTCCTGCTTCCTAACCGAGCCTTCGTCCGAGTGAAGTGATCCTGTAGCCTAGGCTTTTGAAATGCAACAGTGTTTTAGGCTTAGATGGTGACACATGGTTAACATCAAAACTGTCGAAACTCCTTCACACGTTTTGATCACTGTTCCTCAACGCTTACTCCTGGTTTCAACCAAGGAGTCTAAAGTCTATATGATAGTCAAAGAGATATTAATCTAGAATCTATTGCTTCCAGGTTAGTCTTTAGGCTTATGTTACGTCGTCCCACGAAGCCACAGGAAAGTAAGATGTATGAGGAAGAAATAGGATTTCGACCTTGTTGAAGGTGCATTGCCCATGTGCTTACCTTTTGAAGACTGTTGGAACATTGACAATGTTGCAGGCAGCCGACGGTTGCCGTTGTTTTTAGTCCAATCGTACTTTGGAACCATTTTCTTAATAATGGAGTTCCAGAGAAATAGATGAATTTATTAAGCTCGTTGTACGCACATCATGCTAACATGATGAGGGTTTACGGACAACGGTCTGAGTTGTTCATCACTTTTGAGGGCATTCGACAGGGGTGTCCGACCCCTCTGTTCCCATTCAATTTTGTTGTGAACGGCATTCTGGAAGATGCAATTGAAGACTCCAATAAATTCGGTGTTTATTTTATTCTTGGCACTATGGTGACCGATATAGAACATGCGGATGACATTGTTCCGTTTAGCCATCCTAACGAAAACACGCAAGCCATGCTGAACCAGGTGACTGGTCGGTCTTGTTTGGACGGAATTCGTTTTACAATTTCAAAAGACAAAGTTTAGCTTCAAGATTGGGGAGTTTTTACTCACGTGATCTTTATTATAGGCTACCGGCTTGAGACTGTGGACCGTTTCAAATACCAGGGTTATATCAACGCTCAAGTCTGTACAATTGCTACGGAGATATCAGCAAGGCACGTGCTATCTTTGCCAACCTGCGTCGTATGTGGTGCCGAAGTGATGTTTGGTTGCTGTTGAGAGAAAGGTTATATAATGCGCATTCCGTTTTGCTTTACAGATGGAAGCATGGCTTGTGCGCTAAGAAGATATAGACAGACTGATCGTGTTTGACCATCGCCAGTTAGCCCGCGTTGATTGCATGAGCAACGTGGTTATTCACCAGCGAGTATTTTGGGACGCTCGAGGTATGCAATCAGTTAATCAACTAATCTGCGATGGCTAATTCACATACTCCGTAGACCAGCTGATTGTTCACTGCAGCTAGCACTGTTTACTGAGACCATTAACAATTGTGTAAATCCGCGTAGCGTATGCACCTACGACATCACTGTCATGTCTTATTTGTATCGACTTCTACCATTTTTGATATCTTACTCTTCTAGGATGTTGCTGGTCACTGTTGCGGTTAGTAGCGACTCGAATCACAGTATCTTCCGGTGAGATTAATGGTCGTTATGAATGAATGTCCGGTGTTCGATAGCAATGCCGTAAACAGATGAAGAGTGACGCTGATGATTTCGTAATCAATGTAGAAATTGTAAATCAGAAGTGTGAACACCTCAAGCCTCGCAACATGATTGAAGATCAGTTCAAAGATTCAATCTTTGCCTGTGGGCTTTAATCAACTTAGAATGCAGAAATCTCGATACTAACTTTGAACCGAATCGAGCAAAACTCGAAAGTGACTTTCCACACAGTTACAACAGAATGTCGACTGCTACTCAGTCTCAAATGGAAAACTTTTCGAGAATCTTTTGTGAATTTGAGGTTAATACAGTAATGCTTTCTTTTCTTTGTATCCTTGCATTGTCGCAGCAACTGGAGACAGGAATGCCCTACTTTGTAAATGATTACAGGTATAGAGGTTTTATCTGTAACGTTTTCATCAAGAAAAAGAAAGGCCCGATAATCCGCGTTCCAACGAACTCCGTCCAAACCATAAGCTTTCGGCTGCGTTGATGTCGGATTGGAGCAAACCGATGGAGTTGTTGATGCGCCAAAAATGAGGCTTCTGCACGAATCCATTCAGACAGAATATTACTTCGTCACTAACTACTGTCGAGTATACATATCCCTATCTAATAAGTACCACGTCCAAAAAGACTCACGTTTGTCCGCATCCGACAACCGAAGCTCTTGTAATCTGGCCTTCCAATATGGATGATACCTGTGTCTTTTGAGTATCCGGTGTATAATGGGACTTTGAAAGGGTTACATTCTTGAACGAGCCGACAGACTCGCTTTTGGGGACTGTTTTCACATGTTACAGAACATCACTGGCAGAACAATCATCTGTTGATGTGCGCGGTCGACCACTTCTTTGCGAGTCATGAATACTACCCGTTGTAACAAACTTTCATCATCAGCCTTCAAACTGATTTACAGGTAAACGAATGCGTACCTACATGCCTTGCGTTAAACCTCGTAGCGATCTCTTCCACATCTTCCTCACGGGGCACAAATAAAAAACCAGTTTAATAGGCTATTCAGTTGTCAGATTATCAAAACATCGTTTTTTTTTACTTGCGCCTCAGGAGTGTGAGTTGGTTTCGACATGAGAATTCCCTCAGACCAAGCTGGGCGCGGCTATTATCTGGCGAACTGAACCGTGAAAAGTGTGAACCAAGGCAACTCAACACAAGCAAAGTCAGACGGACAGACAGACAGACGAACACATGCATACACAACGATCTAGTTAGCCAAGGTCTCACAAGTACGACGTGTCTTCGGTGAACTGAAAGTATCGATTCCAAACCGTCATCAGTCATTTACACGTTCAGTCTGCACAGTTAGTTTTCGAAAGTCATTTAGTAATTTGTAAATCTGTTTAGTTCGTGAATGCAGCTTCTATTACTCAACGTTTGGTAGAAGAAGTATCGGGATAGTACAATCCGTTTGGGACATATCGCATTTTCACTTCGTCCATGTGCACTCACTAGGCCTGCCGACTCCCAGTCCCGCGTTCCTCCCCAAGCGCTGAAACGTGGGTGCAGCCAGCTGTTATCAATCGTGGACCATGGTGGATATTACAGCCAGCCAGATGGTGAAGCAGAGTGACATGACTGGGAGTGCGCGCACACCCCACCTCCACCCATAGCCAGTTGGTTCGATTGTAGTTTCAGCAGTGGGTTGTGCCCGTTCGCTTATCCGACTTGGTTAGTAAGCCTCGTCGTTGGTCTGTATCCCGGTGAGAATAGAAAAAAATTGAATATTCAGAGGCGTCACACAAGGCAGAACTCTGGAACTTGCGACCGAGTGACCAACTCGTGGACGCACTGTATCTTGTGTGTAGATTCTATGTGAGACTCGTTTTCCTTACTCAAATTTACTGCAGTGCATGTTGGTGTGATGTTGGCGACGATTTAGTTTTCGTTTGTGTAAGTCATGTGCATTGCTTACTGGGCTCATGTTTGTTTACGTTGCTTTCCTTTTACAGGACTGTTGTTGGAACCCCTACTTCGGAAGAACGCTGTCCCCCGGTGTCTCCACGTTGCCCCAAAGTTGGTCCACAGGTGTAACGGACAATCAGAGTAAAGACGGCCGGCTTGTATGTTACAATACTACTAGAACAAACTGGTTTGTGGTTCAACAGTAGTCTGACACGTCAACTACTGACTGACAGAAGGGCTCGTCAGTGGTGTATTTCGTTGGCAAGGCTGGAATGTGAAGTCCGGTTCATGTTCGTTTGTGGCAACCATGCTGACCACTGCGCCATTGACCCTAGATTAAGCATGGCCGAATTTCAAGGTCTAAACCCCCACACTTGTTTGCTTCCATATGGGCGGAGCTCGAGCTTAGTTCTTCTTTCGGAAAGGGGTTGACTGTAGAGTCTACTTGAGTATGAAAATTACGGTCAGATTTAAGTGATGTTTAACCCATACACACTGTAAACGGAGTGAACATGACACATGTTTGGTTTGGGAGAACACTATTCTGATATGGATCGATCAAAATCGAGTTAATAAACTGAAAATTGTCGATACTGGTAGAGTTGCTAAGTATTGACAATTGGTGGCATTTGTCCGGAGTTTATACGAGGAAGATTAACATGCGTCAGCTCACTAAATAACGGTCTACTGAGTTAATTCTCATTGGTCTCGACCAATGTGGAAGGGTTATGAAGCATTTATGACTATAAGTAATCCAAGAACACAGAGGGTCAAAGGTGACCAGCCAAAAAAACTAAACGGTAGATTTAATAAGAGAGAAAGGAAGGTAACAAGTCGAATAATCACAGATTTGTTGTAATCCGCTCGCCGAATCAATCAAAGTAGTAAATTGCTTGGTAGACTACTCTGGTGATAATACAATCTAAGACCTGTCAGTGACCGACTATTTGTAGTTTTTGATTGCCTAAAAGTTATGCCTCACGACTCTTCACAAATTCCTCACTTTTGATTGAATATAGTTTACCAAAAACCACGTGTAAACTGATTACTCCTTCATTTAAACAGAAAGGCATTAGTTTAACGCCAATCAGGTCGGATTGACTTTAATCTGAACAGCACAGTCCAAACTTTCCTAAAGAAATTTTTGTAAAGCCCACAACCGAAACGATATCAGCAGGGAAAACGTGCACATAATCATCCAGCCTGCAGCGCATTCTTATTTGTTCACGTTGATCACCAGTCCACTAGCAAGTCATGCAAGATGGAGTCAATGTGTTCAGGATCCATCACCTATAGTAATTGTATGTGCCAGATAGCCACTAACTTCAGCAGCTTAATATATAGTTGGTTATTGGTCCATCACTAACTAGTAATTGTAATTGTAATAGTTCAGCCAACTGTTAAAAAGCAACAATATGAGTCGTTACGGTAACGGTTATAGTTTTTGACTACTTACCGTCAAATCTGCTTTATTTAAAAGCCCCGTGTGTTTGTACTTGACAAACAGCGCGAACAGACTATTAACTCAAGCAGATAACCCTTGTTTTACAGGGAGACTAATAGTTAATCATTCTTTCAAGAATCGCAACACCTGATCTCGTTATCAAACTATTTATTAAACGGCCTGTATATCAGATTTGGAGATTTCACATCTGGAGACTGTAATTTAACTGGCTGAATAATGACTCATCATCCTTTAGTAGATAAGTCAGACTGTCTTTGCTGCCATCAGATTTACACTCCTCAAACTATGAGCGTCTGACGAAATTCGTAGGTCTGGGCTTTCAGTCGGAATTCTTTGACATACGGGTTTAGGTTACAACCACGCCTTTGTCTCGGTTGGAGAATACAGTCACTCCGACCTATCAATCACGACCAGTTTGTGAAGGGACGATTTTCACTGCGTATACAACCGTGCGAAACTAAGCGATCATCTGTTTCACAGGTTAGGGACAAACGGAGTCGATATGAATAAGCAACACATATCCTTTTGGAATAGAATACTTCAGAGAGGGGATGATTTATGGTTATTTACACTCAAGCCAACATTAGGAAACCACTTTCTTTCGTCTTGGTTTCTGCACATGTTCTCCCGGTCCGTTTGAATATTGTTCATTTACTCGTGACAGCAAAAGCTATGAATAGCAATGCAGGTGATACTGTTGGTTTCTGATTTATTCACAAGCATACACATCATCAGCAGGATGTCCAAACATGGCAACAGTTGTCACTGGGAGTGTCCCTAAGATTGGTGACTTGCACGATAAATACTTCTGCCCAATACTGAAAAATCTGAATGTGTAATAACTAGAGCAAATAGAAACAGTTAGAGTGAAGAGCCCACTGTTTAACGTGTATCAAGAAAGCACATGATAATAGCATCTATTCTACCGAAGTATTGGGAACTCTACGAAGTACTGAGACCCAGACTTAGAAACAGTGAACTACAAAGCAGTCAGATATCTATGTCTGAATGAGTCGATCAGTTTGCGTGTTCTAAACTTGGTCGTTTTATTTCTGGCTAATGGGTGCAAACGGGAATAAATCCGGCCATACAAGGTGTTATTTTGTTAATAAGCACCGGGTGGCCAGTAGTCAAACCATCTTCTGTTGTTGTTTTTTAAAAATATTGCAATGAGTTTCACACCTTCATAGGTTACAGACTCAATTCTCAACCCTGATATTTCTGCCGAATGACTTCTGGAACGCACGGATAGCGTCCATTGCAGAAATGGTTAAACTTACTGACTAACTTCAGATGACTCCATTACTGAAAAACATATTCCATGTGTAGAAATTCCGTTCTACTCCTAATTAGAACATGTTACAAAATAGATTACATGCAACACACAATGATTCTATTCATGATGGTATTCCTAAAACGAACCGGGCAAAACCACTGGTTAACTTTTCTTCATTTGTTATTGCCTCTAATTAATCCGGAAGTATTGTACAGGACAGACATTGTAACTCCTCATTAAACTGGAAACATAGGGCGCAAAACATCTTCAATTCAGGATAAGAACTTTTCGACCAACAGACCGTTGGCAATACTCCTTTTCGAAATGTGAGAAGTCGTGTCATTTCCAACAGAGAAGTCTACGTGAAAGAAATTTCTTTCGCAACTGAAGTGGAATCCACCGTCACTTATTCCAAGATAACCCAGTCTAAAGTTTCACTGAAATGTGCGCATCAGAGTGGCGACATGCAAAGATCACATCGAGTTGGCGGGCTATTTGTGTGGTTCGAAAGAACAAATAATGTCTAGAGATTTTTGCAGTTCTTCGGCTTTCATCAAATTCGGTTTCGTGATGGACATCGCCGTGTTCTATGGTACGTCAGGCGTTCGGCCTGGATGAAAAACAGTTTGACATTCCCGACTGACGTTCATTTACATCAGCAACTTTGTGACATCCCAGAATATCCTTCCGAAGTAAATTTAGCTCTGTTAAACAGTTCACGCCAGCGTAACCAATACTGATCTACATGGTTACAAAGACAGTGTTCCTGTTTCAACAGGGTTGGCTATATAACACTCCGCCAATTATTTTGGTTACCTCAATTTAAATACCACGTTCAGTTACTTCACACAACGATGCCTTTTCCCCCGTACTTCCTTGTTGTGTATCTTGATGAAATAGAATTGATCACCGCATTGCAGTTTATGGAAGCAGTTGTCATCTCGGAACATACAGTCAGCCAAAATGTGATGTGCGCCTACACCTGACTACTGAAACGGCGACTCGTTCAATCGTATCGGAGCACAGTTAAGCGTGTTATTTCATCAGCCACTGTGTCTTATTTGGAGGTTTTTTTTAACTGCACGCCGATTTGTCTTAATGAGGGACACGAAGGTGTGATTCAGGGCTACACGATGAATGTGGAAAATTCGTTCGAAAATACCCAGTGAAGTCATGAGAACGACAAAGTAGCGAACAAGGCTTGTTTTCCGTGTTTGATCATCAGGCTAATTACAACACAATAAATATGAAAACAGTAACTGGGGTGAGCCAGAAAAACGGTCAATAGAGGTTGTGGACGGCGTGTTTGTTATCAATTACGCAATCACTTAATCTCCCCTGGCCCACAATCAATCAAGCCCACGATTTGGAACAGTGATTGCGTAATTGATAACAAACACGCCGTCCACAACCTCTATTGACCGTTTTTCTGGCTCACCCCAGTTACTGTTTTCATATTTATTGTGTTGTAATTAGCCTGATGATCAAACACGGAAAACAAGCCTTGTTCGCTACTTTGTCGTTCTCATCAATGTGGAAAAGTTCACCTTTAAGGACATAACGTTTCTACTGCAGTGGACGTGGGGTCGGAGATCAACGTATGGAGTGGCTGCCTCTTACGTTTCAACGTGGCGGGGTAGGCATTGCCAAGTGGTGCGCACTCTGAAGTCTACTCTTCCGGTGATTGGTTCGACGCACTGTATTCTGCGTAAGTAGTGGTCACGTGCCGCTACTGGCTTGGTCGACTGGTCCAGCCATGTTTCTAATTGGACAGGACAACTGATCGATAGGCGCATCTGCACGCGCTCACCGCATTCGTGAGACGTGTAAACCCCGATGCGTTTCAGCACGTTCACAAATGTTAACGGCCTGAGTAGTAGTTTGACTTCTGTATGAATACCTACTGAAGGCGAGTCGTATACGTATTGATAAAATACTGTAACAAATCTGCGGACGAAATCGTATGCAGCAGTGTCGTCGATTCAACCTGACGGTGTTGATGAAGAATAACATTTGGTAGTCTGGCAAGTCCATTCAGCACGCAGTTCAATGAAACAAGTTTACTAAATTAAGTCATTAAGGAAATTTCCCTGGATGAGTACAATTTAACTGTCGAATACGAACAGTGCGCCTAGTTGGGACCTTAAAAAAGGTATCAAAATACCCAGTTGCAATCTGAATCATGCATATTCAAATTCCTCATACGTTTCCCCTATCAGGTCCATACAAAAACCATCACCTACCGAACGCGACTACCTGAAGAACGCGCACCACAGCAGTTTAACTAAATAACATGTTCAGAAGAGATCCAACTGTAAAAAAAGGGTTTCGGCTGGATTCGAACCAGCGACAGAAACACCATGCCTAAACGCGGCAAGCGCTCTACCAGCTGAGCTACGAAGCCACGCCAGAAGCTCGGAAATTTCACATTTGACCTCGTTACCCACCCAACCAACTGTGTCATATGAAGTCCATCTAGCGATCCGGAGGACTAACTGCTCATACAAGACAAGACGGGTTCACGATGGAAAACAGCAACGTCAACAGAATCATTGAATATATTCAGAACAAGCTCAATGAGACAATCAAAGCGTTAAGAAACGGCGATGGGACACAATCCGATAGCCAACTACGACGCCCATTGACAGGCAAGCTCCGCGATTGTATTACGTCCATCAAATCGGTCGAAATGTGTTAAACAGGTTGAGCTGAGTTACGCCTCCCCCCGCCAAAGAGATATTGCGAGATCCGGTTGAACAGGAAGAGATGTGTACGCAGCAGCACTGTGTCACCAAAATTAAGTAACTAGATCCTGCTTCAATCCTGAAACGACCACAGCTACAATATTAGATCTGCGGACAATGACACATGAACGGTTAGAGAATTTATACGAAGTAATGAGGTAAGCACGTACCAAGGCAGATCAGGCGATATTGACAATAACATAAATTTGAAACACTGAGTTCCCTTTAACCACTTCATCAGAGCAGAAAGAAGACATATATTGCGATATGTTAACATTTCATTTACTCTCATCAGTCGCAAACGTAAAACATGCTAGTTATATACATCATATAGATAGGACAAGGACTAGACACGCCTGCAAGCATCAATTATTATGTAATCACGACCATGGCAACCCGATAGGTTGCCTCAACCACTTTTGTGCACATAACGTCGGCTGGTAAGTTCGAATGAGCATCGCTTCGCAAAAAGCTAATAACTTCGGGTTTCGATTGCGCAACAATATACTTGAATGAGTTTAATGGGTCAACTTGGTGTTTAGCAATCAGATGACGTTGGATTTCGAGTCATCACTGTGTCATAGACACTGTTTGATAGTCAGGCGTATTTGCACCCCGGATTCTCTGCAGACAGAACAGGAGTTGCTGAGACAACACTGTTACTAGTAAATGGTACCCGACATAATTCATTGAGCCACATGAGACGGGCGAAGAACAGCACTGAGCCCATACTGACGGCTCAAAAGAAGGACGTTTTCCTATTCTTGCCATTCAAAGGTGACCATCTAGCCAACGACATAAAACAAATTAAAGTCTGCTCTGGCTCGAACGTATGCGGCTGCGCAGTTGCGCTTATTTCAAACCACCAGAGGACCAGTTCTCCGCAATCGCGAAAGTAGTTTGTCAAACTGTTCTGTCTCCCATGTGTACCAGTTCACTTGCAGTTGCGTGACGTTTACATAGGCAGAACAGATCGACAACTATCACAACGAGTCGCCGAACACATCCCGAAGTGGTTGAAACAACAGATGATGCACCAGCCTCAACTTGGTGCATTGACGGCTCGAAATCCAACGTCATCGATTGCTAAAACACATCATGACCCAACAAACTCATTCAAGATATTGTTGCGCAATCGAAACCCGAAGTTATTAGCTTTTTGCGAAGCGATGCTCATTCGAACTTACCAGCCGACGTTATGTGCACAAAAGTGGTTGAGGCAACCTATCGGGTTGCCATGGTCGTGATTACATAATAATTGATGTGCTTGTAGATGTGTCTAGTCCCTGTTTGTCCCTATCTATATGATGTATATAACTAGCATGTTTTACGTTTGCGACTGATGAGAGTAAATGAAATGTTAACATATCGCAATATATGTCTTCTTTCTGCTCTGATGAAATAACCTCCAAAATAATTGTTAGCTAATGTGGAACGTCAAAAGCACCGAATCGAAACTGAATATGATGCCTAACAATCCGCATATAAGTTTCCAGCATCAATGTGTGTCCTGGGGAAAGTATTGAACAAGTACGATTCCGAAGCTAGAAGAATAGTTGAAATGTCACGGATGAGTGCGCAGATTTTTCGAAGGCCTGATAGCCGATAAAACGAGAATACGTCTCAAAGACTTCCACCGTTAAGCGTAGAACAGTGTGACAATTTTCTTCATATGTGGGTTCACTCATTATTACTCTTAGGGAACGAAATCAATACATTTTCCGGATAAGCTAACACTGATTGTGTTGTTCATTTTTGCTCGACCTGGTGCACATTGTTCAGAGTATGGTGTTTTATCGACGGAAACCTTGAAGAACTTGTAGGTTCACGTGAGAATCGATCAGTAAGCGAATCACCAGCATGTCGTGGTGGTCTCTGACTTCGTTCACTTTTAAAGTATTCTTCCAGACCGGTATGCAGAAACGCTGGCGGCTGAATGTCAAACAAAATTTCATGTATCTTAATGTTGGATCCTGCCAATTGCCGTCACGCATTCTTAGCATATTCGATGGAGAAGCGCGCATTATCGAAATAGTTCACCCGTCCTATTTTCTGGCGAACTTAAATGTTTAGTGACATTGAGGAATCGTCATTGTAACCGAGTACGACGGAGATGGATTCTTACTACATGCTAACTTTCCAAAAGAGATCACTTTAGGAGGACTACATCAGACAACCCAGTTTTAGTCTATGACTATTCCGAGTGGATCAGTAACACAAGAAATGGAGTGGTTTTTGAGACTACTTATTACAAGAGATAGTTTACAAATGGGGTAACGTAGTTAATCACTAGAACAATGCGTTACACGGGTGCACACGAATATGCATCTAACGATCGTGGGTGTGGTGTAATGTGACCGCATCCAAATCAGCAAAACAAGCCAGCAGCACCACATGACAAAGACGTACTAGCATACGTTAAATTATATGAAAGTTGATGTGTATATAACTAATAAGTTCACCTGGGCTGTTTTTTACTCATTTTGTTTTCTATTTTTGTAGTTTCTTGTTTTGTACTGATTTACGTACAATTTATAGAACAGTTGAACTACTACAATGAGTGCACGCGTCGGAGAACCGATTATTCTGACAGTCAGTGGAAGATAGTAACGCGACCGTAGGTTATGATCAAAATCTGCTGTGGGGGAATCACGGATAACATATGAGAGTGAATGAGCCACTAACGAAGGAATTTCCAGCGGGATAGGTATGATAACCAAAAGTCTGCAATGAAGGATACCAGCCAAACGGACTGGATCTCTCAGAAGTGAATAAGAAGTACAACTAGAAATTCTGTAAACCTATGGACTGGAATTCCAGCTCATAAACGCCAGCGCACCAGCAGATGGGCAAAGTGCGAACTGGACATTAAAGCTCTTGCTTCAGTGGAATCGTCTTCGTCGTTTTTGTCTTAAACTGAACACAGCACGATGAAGTTTCCGTAGTCAACCCCACTCGCAGATGGAGACGAGAAGAGCAGCTGTGCAGAATTTGGAACAGTCGCGTCAGAAACAGACTTAAAGGCAATGAACACCTAAAAACAGCACAGGGGAGGCTGCCCGCTGGATAGGTGTGGACTGTCTCTCTTGTATAGTGTTAGGTGGACAGCCACCAAACGAACAGTTGTATTCATTTACTGCATCTTTACATTGCTTTTCATTTGCATTGTAGCTCACCATTGGTGCTTCATTTACTGTGGACCAATCATTTTATCGCATCACTCTGAGCGTTCATCTCCCAACGTGTTTTCCAATCGATAAACATTCCGTCAAGATTCGTTTGTCTTTTCAGTTCGAGTCGCGTGATTGAATATACGATTAGCTGATCTGTTCAACAACTCAGGACACAACAAGTGTTGTGATCCAAAAACGCGGATGGCACAAGGATTGTTTATTCAGGAAAGCAACACGTGGGTTATGCGTTTCAACAAGACAACAAACGAAAACACTCATCTGCATACGGTACTGGGCCCAGACCGTCACGGCTGCCACAGACGTCAACGCTTAGTTCCTTTACGTTCCCTTACGTACCAAGAACCATTTCATGCGATGCTGCACTCCAACGTTTCTTCTTGTATTTTTCCTGCGGCTACTTCGATGTCAAAATATATGCTCTGGTTCCACTACTGAATAGCAGTGGTGTGAGTAGTATAGCATGATCGCTCCTCCTCACTACACAAATAGACGAATAAAGATCCCTTTCACATACCCAAGAACGGGGCTGCATCTATTCAGGAGTTAACCGGAAAATAACACCCGCAATGAGTGATGGGCAGGTTATATAGTGTCGGGTTTCGTGACACTCATGACTCTCTGGTCCATTGTCACCACTCGTTTTGGTAGTTTTCGTTGTGTCCACCGGAAACGGAAGATAAAATGAAGCAGAGATGGTTGAGAGAATGGTTTATCTACAGGTTGCAACCCGAGTTGAAGGAAAAGACGGGGGTGGCAACGTTATGTGGATTCACAGAAAGAGTCCAATTGATCGAAATTGCACACTTGTCCCTATGGACGCGAATTGGATGATTTGCGGTCAGTAAACTTTTGAAGAAAAAAAACTGAGCAGCTGGCAAGATCGGCGGAAAGTTTAAAGATGAATCTGGAACCAAGCAAACGGAAGATAAGGTGTACATCCAAACAAGTCCGAAGTAGTGGTTGGGTTGCGTATAACGAGGAGGGACATTACGTTCGCCATTGTCCAAACGAGCTTTTATTTGTTCACCTATGGCACCAAGCAGCAATGAGGGAATTCTACTGTAAGATACACATGAAGGAGAAGTTCAGATAACAGCACGAATTATATATTGCGTAATACGTAGCGCAGCCGTAGTGCAAGAAAGAAAACAGTGAGAAATTTAAGTTTATATTTCATTTAGCCGTCCTGTTCAACTCGTTCTTCAGTCACACGCAAACTACCCTTCCGCGATTCTGAAACGGAAGCAAGGAACGTGGTATCGGGCACAGTTCAAATTCAACTAGCACGATGACTTCATTTCAGACGTTTCTTACACCACGAGTAAAATTAATAATTGAGAGAGGTCGAAAGATCACAGTGATAGCTACGGAGAGTCAGTTGCAACCAGAGGAGATGGACTTACATTAAAGCCACGTACTCTGATTGTTATTGCAGTAGAGAGTAAGTGTAACAAGTGCTGGAAACTAAGAACGTAACACTTCACACAGAGACATCACCGGTTAGGCCTTTCTACAATGATCGACATTTTGAAAAAAAGAATTGCAGGAACCGATCTGTCACATCAACTGGATGCAAACATGGGCCTACAGAACAGTGAGCTAGATGGTAATGATGAGGCTGTGAAGTTCTATCACGAGAAGGCACAGGAGCGATGCCACGGGAGTAAGTTAGTTGCCAAATTCCTGCCAGAATGCTCCTTTAAGACTGTTAGGCAGCGTATGGTGGAATTCCATCATCTGTTCACTAATGCGGATGACTAGTATGTATTTTGTAAGTGAATCAAACGTGTGACAGACCTGCAGCCAATTGCTGAATGCAAACCAGCAAACAGGAAAATACTATTCGAACTGATTTCAGAAGTGTACAGATAACTGAAGGAGATGCTGGAAAAAATAACAAGTCAACGGATTAGTATTCCCTTTTTGTCTCGGATACCACTGACTAGAAAAACAAATGGAACCTACCATTTTGTATCGATTTCAGAGAATTGAATCGAGTGACATTCAAAAGTACGTTCCTATGGCAGAGGTTTTTGTACACAGTATAGCAGAGCATTCCGGCTACTGATAACTACCAGTAGCGCAGAAGGAAGAAGACAAAGCCGCCTTCTGTGTGAACGGACAACTATACGACTTCCTTAGGATGTCGTTCAGCCTTTGCGTCATTACAATTACCTTCAGACGTTCTCCTAGTTTGTATTATAGAAGAACATTAAGGAGTCATTATGTGTTGTAACGACCCTATTAACTTATTATCGATTAAGTTTGACAGTCGATTGTCAATTGCATACATTTTGCTACAAACCTATGGGATTAAGAATTTGTTTGAACTAGTACAGGCATCGGAATTTACCCCCAAGCACTCAAAAGTACGACACACGTCAAATGCTCACTATCTATTCTTTTGTATTGTCATTTCATTTTATCGACCGCACTTTCGCATGTCGGTTTGTTGTACATATTATTTATTCCAATCTATTGTTGCATTGTTCTCAACCAGTCGCCTCGGTTTGCTACAAACTGACGAACACGATAAATATGCATAATAGCCGAGGTCAGTAAACCACTTATTTTCATGTATTACGTTTCCAGTACACGTACAATCTATGTATACTGGTTTAGTTTGCATTCTACTGACTGTCAACTAATCGTTATGGATAAGAAAGAGATTAAATATAGAATTTCGTCTCTCACATCTCTGAGCCCGTTCGTAATACCCGTTTTTGGACACCTGGATACAGAGGTGTGGCTTACTGCATTAGAAATCGGAACTGGTAACTGACGTATCACTAACGAATCGGATAAATTATTTCAACTTGCGACACGTCATCCATGCAATATGCTCAACCTCATTAACGATATTCTATTTCACGCATCAATCGACCGTCATCAATATGCTGAACAGGCTAGTTATGAAGAAACACAGCCAGCAGAGAAAATGCGCCTTGAGTAACTATATCATAGGTTATATGTGAAAGATAGCAATTCACTACTGATACTTCGAGACATGTTCCAGGCAGTCGACAAATCCCATTCGCCAGAGTTTCTCCTGCAGGATTGATAGATACAAGAATTACCCGAGTTAACACAAGAAATATTACCTCTATTGTCCCTGCACCCATTGAGCGATCAAACACCGTCAGTCGACGCCATATGCGAGCGAACCCCATGAGCCATATTTTCATCGTTAGTCCTTCCAACACATTGCTGAACAGTAAAGACGCAAACCAAACGATCTGATTATGAGCCAAGCAATCCAAATAACGAAATGACTCGGTTACAACACGAATTAGTGGACTTTCGTGTTAGCATTCAGTTACCTAGGTCGCCATCCAAAGCTGGTATGCCGCTTACCCTATCACCGCCCATAACAATAGAAACTAGCAACCTTTGCTGGCACCAATGAACGTACAGTAAAAACGTTAGACGATTTCGATCACTGTGTTGCTATCTAGGAAATGGATGTTTTATTTCGCTACATATTATCGAAAAATGTTTTTTCTGATGAGTAGTAGGAGATTTTGATTCTCATATAGATTATATAACGCCAGTAACTTGGGACGTAAACGTTTTTGGGAAATCGGTACCCCAACGTAACAGATCGGCTATTGCTACATCATCATCATCATAGACAATAATACATCAGTGCGAAAGTGGTTGGGCGTTCACATATGATAATTCGGTCGTGCCTAATGTGAGGTCAATGGCGCAGTGGTCAACACGGTTGCCTCATGAAAGCGTGGCCGGAGTTCTAGTCCCGGCAGTGGCAAGGATATGCACTACTGACGAGCTCTAATGAGAGCGAAACTCGAGTCTAGTGCTTCTTTTCGAAAGGGGCCGACTGGAAAGTCTATGGGAATGCGACAGCTGCGATCAATTGTGGGTGATGTTCAACTTGAAATCAAAATCCCCTACTACTCATCAGAAATAACCATTTTTCGATAATATGTAGCGAATTAAAACATCCAACTTGCTGTATTTCATTCTATGCGTGTGTTCCACCTTTGGCGCAGCTTGATCCTTCCATGGGAGTGTCGCTTACTCAAAACCAATCGACACTGTGTAGAAAAACTGTCCGACTGCATACGTGCCACTCGGTAATTAGTTTCACATCAGCGTTATTTTGAAGTGCAATTTTCCCAATTCTGTCGTTTGCATAACATGTCTTTTCACGCGGTTTTGCTATCCTGGAAATCCGCGCCTCCATGTTGTCCGTCTCTGT
>LOND01000376.1:67745-88512 GCA_014220965.1 Paragonimus kellicotti
ATGGGAGAAGAGAAAAGAACCGTTTTCTATGAGGACCCCATTCGGAACCTGCGACTCACAAATCTAATTCACTTGACAGTGAGGGACTAACCCAACTCAGAGTGGTAGATAATAGGACAATGACGACCCATTCTGACTACTATTGCGTGCAGTAGTTATATTGTAAGCTATATCCCGCTGCTGAATTGTAAGGGTTTTCCCACTGTACAAGATAATACGTCCACGGTCAAGCCCAACCGCTGGGAGATCTCGGTACCCTTTGTTTGAGGGTACCTTTTCTAACCTAGTCTTCCCGTACGTGAAAGACAGCAGTACTACATTCAGGAATCTACTCCCGCTGTATGCTCATAGATGCGTACCTCATCACCTAAGCAACCCTACGCAATCAGTAGCGCGACGTACAAACCTATCAGTGTAATTGCTGTTTGTCCACTTGTTCCCCCTTGGCCTATCTGACATGGCTGAATCTGGAAGGACCGAAGTTCTAGTCAGCGTAGGCCTCGGCATTAAAACCGTACACAATGCTGAATACCACGTCGAGTTAATATAAAAGGTCAGAAAAGACCGTGTATAAACACACACACACACACACACACACCAAACAACCACTGAATGGACCTCTGACAGAGACGGACAACATGGAGGCGCGGATTTCCAGGATAGCAAAACCGCGTGAAAAGACATGTTATGCAAACGACAGAATTGGGAAAATTGCACTTCAAAATAACGCTGATGTGAAACTAATTACCGAGTGGCACGTATGCAGTCGGACAGTTTTTCTACACAGTGTCGATTGGTTTTGAGTAAGCGACACTCCCATGGAAGGATCAAGCTGCGCCAAAGGTGGAACACACGCATAGAATGAAATACAGCAAGTTGGATGTTTTAATTCGCTACATATTATCGAAAAATGGTTATTTCTGATGAGTAGTAGGAGGATTTTGGTTCTATGTAAGTTGAACATCACCCACAATTGATCGCAGCTGTCGCATTCCCATAGACTTCCAGTCGGCCCCTTTCGAAAAGAAGCACTAGACTCGAGTTTCGCTCTCATTAGAGCTCGTCAGTAGTGCATATCCTTGCCACTGCCGGGACTAGAACTCCGGCCACGCTTTCATGAGGCAACCGTGTTGACCACTGCGCCATTGATCTCACATTAGGTGCGATCGAATTATCATATGTGAACGCCCAACCATTTTCGCACTGATGTATTATTGTCTATGATGATGATGATGTAGCAATAGCCGATCTGTTACGTTGGGGTACCGATTTCCCAAAAACGTTTACGTCCCAAGTTACTGGCGTTATATAATCTATATGAGAATCAAAATCTCCTACTACTCATCAGAAAAAAACATTTTTCGATAATATGTAGCGAAATAAAACATCCATTTCCTAGATAGCAACACAGTGATCGAAATCGTCTAACGTTTTTACTGTACGTTCATTGGTGCCAGCAAAGGTTGCTAGTTTCTATTGTTATGGGCGGTGATAGGGTACGCGGCATACCAGCTTTGGATGGCGACCTAGGTAACTGAATGCTAACACGAAAGTCCACTAATTCGTGTTGTAACCGAGTCATTTCGTTATTTGGATTGCTTGGCTCATAATCAGATCGTTTGGTTTGCGTCTTTACTGTTCAGCAATGTGTTGGAAGGACTAATGATGAAAATATGGCTCATGGGGTTCGCTCGCATATGGCGTCGACTGACGGTGTTTGATCGCTCAATGGGTGCAGGGACAATAGAGGTAATATTTCTTGTGTTAACTCGGGTAATTCTTGTATCTATCAATCCTGCAGGAGAAACTCTGGCGAATGGGATTTGTCGACTGCCTGGAACATGTCTCGAAGTATCAGTAGTGAATTGCTATCTTTCACATATAACCTATGATATAGTTACTCAAGGCGCATTTTCTCTGCTGGCTGTGTTTCTTCATAACTAGCCTGTTCAGCATATATTGATGACGGTCGATTGATGCATGAAATAGAATATCGTTAATGAGGTTGAGCATATTGCATGGATGACGTGTCGCAAGTTGAAATAATTTATCCGATTCGTTAGTGATAACGGTAGTATATCCAGTTCACCGATTGTCTAATCAGTAAGCCGACACCATCTGTATCCAGGTTGGTACAAAAATCGGTGTATATTGACGAACGGAGTAGCTCAGAGAGATTGAGACGCCGAAGATTCTAAATTGTTTAATCCTATCTCTTCTATGATCCATAACGAGACTTAGAGTTGACAGTCAAGTTAGAATGCATATGACTACCAATAGTTATACGATAGATTCTTGTACTGCGGGTAGTGTACTGGAAACTTAATTACATGCAACAATAAGTGGTTTTTACTGACTCGCTATTATGCATATTTAGTCTGTTCGTACCGCTTTGGTGCAAACGAGGCGACTGTTGGAAACATTGTCAATATCTATAAAGATTGGAGAATTCAATGATGTACAACAACCGACAGTGCGAAGTGCGGCGATAAAATGAAATGACAATATCCAATAAGAGATAAGATATGTGAGCCATTGAGTCGTGTGTCGTACTTTTGATGTGTTTGGTGGTAAATTCGATGCTGTTACTAGTTAAACAATATTCTTAATCCCATCAGCTGGTCTGTAGCAAAATGTTATGCAATTGACAATCGACTGTCACAAGCTTAATCCATAATAAGTTACTCTGAGAGTCGTTACACAAGTTTAATCGATCCTTAATGTTCTTTCTATAATACAATAACTCGGAGAACGTCTAAAGGTAATGTATGGGACGCAAAGGGCTGAACGAACATCCGTAAGAATGTCGTATAGTCTGTCCGTTTCACGACAGAGGCGCTTTGTCTTCTTTCTCTTCTCGCTATGGTAGTTATCAGTAAGCCTGGAACTGCTCTGGGCTAATCAATCTGTGATACAAAACTCATTGCCACCTAGGACAATCTTCTTTGAATGTCACTCTGAATTCGCAAATTGTCGTGAAATACCGATACAAATGGATAGGTTCCATTGTGATTTTTCTAGTCAGTGGATTCCCGAGACGAAAAGTGGAATACTCATAACGCCGTTTGAGCGTTGTTATTATTTCTCAGCATTCCGTTTCAGTATATCTGTACACTTCTGTTGATATCACGTTTCGGGTCATATGTGTCTTATGTTTTCCTTTGTTTGCTGGTTAATGCATTCAGCAATTATGGTTGTGATTGTCAATCTGTTTACTAGCGTTTGAAGTTGAGTCGCAGGTTCCGAATGGGGTCCCCATAGAAAACGGTTTTTTTCTCTTCTCCCATAAAGATTCTAGATGTCAATTAGAGGCGTGCCGGTGGACTCAAGATGTTGTCCGTCGGGACATGGAATATACGTCGCCGGATCGATTCAGCACGGAATGACTGAAAAGCCGCATCGCACTGATCACAATAAAACTGAGACATTATGACATCGATGCCCTAACCTTGAGTGAGACAAGATTCGTAGACCAAGGTAATCTCTAGAAAGCGGGTAATTGGTATACAGTCTATTGGATGATGGTGTTCGGAAGAATGATGTCTGTTTTGCTGTAACTGACCGCGTCAATTCTTTAATGATAGGCGAACCGCACGGCATCAGCCCTCGAATGCTGTCTATGCGCCTGCGACTCGGTCGAGGTAAGTGTGCTACATTTCTCAGTGTTTATGGTCCAACTATGTGTCACACTGATGATACAAAGGACCAGTTCTATGATCAGCTGTCCGTCACAATCCGGTCGACACCAGTGAGTGACCGACTGTTTGTTCTCAGTCACCTCAAAGTGCGAGTTGGGCGCGGCTTGTCAATCTGTCCAGGTTTCCTCAGGCCACACGACCTCGGTGTAGTCACTTAAAACGGTGATCGTCTGTTCCACCTGTGTGCTACTCACGAGCTGGCTATCACGAACACCCGATTCCAGCTGGATGCGAGCGACATCACGACGTGGACCCACCCACGAAGTGGTCATCACCATTTGCTTGATTACGTGATTGCGCGACAGCGAGAGATGCGTGGGGTTGAATGTAGCTCAGATCACGAGCTGGTCAAGACCAAGACGTTTATTTATGTTTGCGAGCCTCTTTATCGTAGATCATCCCGAAGGAGGCAGAAACTGAATGTTAAACCATTGGAGAATGCTGAACCTAGGACGGTATTTCAACGTACTGTTGTCATTCGTCTGAAAAGTGCTCCCGTATCAACTACCCCCGAGGATATATGGCGACACCTCAAGAAAAAGATCACGGCAACTATCGAATCGTTCAGTGTCCGTCTCCAAAAACGGCGTGGCTGGTTGGACGACAACAACTGGGTTACCTCGAGCCAGATATAACCACCAAATGAAGTGCTAGTTGTTTCCACAAGGGATCCAGACAAGGAAGGCAGAAGGGTCACATTCCGGAGTGTTCGTCGAAAACTCAATGAACGTGTTCACGGAATCCGTGACGACCGGTGGAAAAACAGAGTAAGCCGATGCAGAGCTACGCTAACTACCGACAACACAAAGAGTTCTATGATTCTCTGAAACAGAAAACTGAAAGACGAAGACTCTGGCTTCTCGTGCACTCGTCCAGAGAACACTATGGAAGTCTGGCACAAGCACTTCGGTGGTCTACTAAACTGTCCTGTTACCTCTGACTGACTGATGATGAACAGCCTGCCATAATGGTGTCAACTCGTCAACTGCTCTAGCCCCCGGACATAACAGAAGTGTAGAAAGTTCTTGACCAACTGCAAAACGGAAAGGTGAAGGTGGGTTGTCAAGGGAACTTCTGAAGAATGGCGACACAGTTTTGGTGTCACGCATTCACCCGAAATCTGCACCAATGGAGACACTATGGATAGCTGTGCAGACTTCTGCTGCTTGGATGACAAACTGTTGACAGACCTGTCCATGGACCCTAAGTTGAGATCCCATTTAACAGAGTCTGACGCTGCTTTCGGACGTTTTGAAAAGCGTGTCTAGGAGAACCTCAGCGTGTAGACGAACACTAAGCTGCCTGTCTACCGCTCATTGGTGCTATCAACACTGAAGTTTGGCGGTAAGACTTGGACATTGCTTGAATAGAATGTGCGACGTCTTAGCCAATTCCATCTATCGTGTCTCAGACGCACTGTGATTATTCAGTAGGCGAAAATGGTTTCAAACACTGAGGTACGCTGTCGAGAGGACACAGGTGGGACTGAAACAATGCTACTGCCCATTCACCTTCGTTGGCTGGAACACGGCAGTGGGACGGTCGTGGGATAGATTCCGGAACAGCTACCACACTGGAAACTAACAGCAAGTAAGCGAAATTCTGGTGGGCATTAACTGCCTTATCAGGACGCTATTTGAGTAAGTATTATGCGCTGTGATATTAGTTTTACATCTTGGGAGGACTTCGCCTTGAACCGGACCGTATGGAGGAATACGATCCGAAGAGGCATTTAAAGGTTTAGTCAGCAGGCGTTTGGCGGTCGTGAACTGAAACACGCAGTACGCAGAGGAAATATAAGTGTCATAGATGGTGATGACATGACTGTATGGTGTTTCCATGAATTTGGCTGCTAATGTGCTACTCGTCTTGATTTGTTAGTTCATCAGCGTGTTCACAATATACCGTCAGAGAAGGTACGACGAATACACGTTATGTGTGTTATATCTACTTTTAGCACGTATCAATCAACCATCGCTGCCATTTGCTAAATCATCAGCTCTCCTTTTACAGAAAGCTGATTCATTGTGGTCTTCTTACCATTATTTTCCTCCGCTTTGCTAGTTTGTTGCATGATTGTTTTGTTTGTCTTCCAGTTCAAATTTAAAGTTTTATCTTTGTTCCCCATTCTTTCTGGAGCGCAATAATGTGCTGAACCAATGAACCACTATACCGAACCAATTCTTGCCTTGCATTTTCAATAACTCTTCCCAGCGTAGATCCTACCGTTGTATTCTCATTGTTATTTCTTTCAAAAGATAAGGGTTTCACTTTCATATTAGCCTACAAAGTGGCTAACCAGCATTGACCAGCTGAACATAAAGGCCTCTCACACATACCTCCTAGTCTTGTTTCTTCCAGTTTACACTGGATACGGTGTATGTGAGGGTGGAACTATAAGTGGTGCAGCTCAGGCCACTGATGATAAGTATTGTGCACAACCGTCCTCCGGCTTAGGTCAATGTCAGCTTAATCCGAAACCGATGCCATCAACCGTGTGTATGTGTGTTTGTGTGCGAAGGGCTTATGGGTTTGCACTTGTCCGCTTGTCGATTTGCTACGTTTCACGCAAACACACAGCCATTAGCTTGTGACCCTGAGTACCACGGTTAACATAATAAATGACCAAAGACTAGGGTACTGTTTCACCGACCAACGATAAGTTTGAATTGCTGACTTACAGTCAATTCCATTCATGTTACAAGTGTTCAGCTACGGTAGCTGTGTAGTGAGAGGAGCGATCATACTATACTACTCACACCACTGCTATTCAGTAGTGGGGGGCAGAGCATAGATTTTGACATTGAAGTAGCCGCAGGAAAAATACAAGAAAAAAACATTGGAATGCAGCATTGGTACGTAAAGGAACTAAGCATTGACGTCTGTGGCAGCCGTGACGGTCTGGGCCCAGTACCGTACACAGATGAGTGTTTTCGTTTGTTGTCTTGTTGAAACGCATAACCCACGTGTTGCTTTCCTGAATAAACAATCCTTGTGCCATCCGCGTTTTGGATCACAACACTTGGTGCCGTGACCAGGATTGGAGGATGAAGATCCCGTGGCCGCAGCCGTTCGAGGATGGGGACGTCCGGAGTTTCCTGGAGGACTTCGAGGACGTGGCGGAGGCGGTCGGAGTCAAGACCGACCGGGCGAAGCTGGCGGGCCTGCGGATGCTGCTCAAGGGCAGGGCGAACGGCGGTGCATGGGGCAGCGCTTAGGGGACCTGCGGAGGAGGCGCTGATCGTTAGGGTTCGGCAGCCCTGCCGACTGCCAGGAGGCAATGCGGCGGTTCAGGGGCGCCCGGCTTGGACCAGGAGGCGACGCTCTTGTGTATGCCGTGTCACTGCGGGCAACGTTGTCAAGAGCTCTGCCACATTTGGGCCGAGGACTTCAGAGCAACGCATGCTGACGGACCAGTTCTTGGATGGAATGCCACCAACAGTCCGGGATCAGCTCAGGGTTGCTCTCATTGCGCATCCGATGACATTGGAACAGCTGGCTGATGCGGCTCGACAATTGCTGGCAGAAACCTCCCCGACAGTCAACGAGTTGAAGGCAGGCGAACAAAGTGAACTGAGCGAACTTCGATGCGCAGTGGAAAAGTTGACTCAGGAAGTGGCGGCTTTGAAGGTGAGGAAGGAGGATAACCGTAGCGACGTCTGCTATCGATGCGGAAGACGTGGACACTGGCGAAGATTGTGCCCACTTGGCAAGAAACAGCCACATTTAAATAAACGTTTCAATAATTGTCTTTTGTCTGGGAAGGGAGATCCGGTAATCGGGGCAGTTGATAAAACGGCAATTCAGGCTAGTTTAGAAATCAATGGTAGCTCGGAGTGTTGTTTGATTGACACTGGTCACGTAGTCAAACAACCTTTCGTCGTTTCCCCCGACGCACGTCAGACCATATTGGGAGCGGATTTTCTTGACCGCGCTGAGGCCATGATTGATTTGAAGCATGATAAACTCGTAACGAAGTATGGTGTGGTTCCATTGGTGAGAAAACGCAGACCCCAACTTGGACAACTTGAAGCGAACAGAGCAATACCAACCTGTGACAACCGGTCGTTGAATGAAGTGATACGCAAGTTCCGAAAACTTTTCACTACGGATCAGGATCCATATGGCTATTGTGACTGGATTGAACACGAAATCTCCATCAAGCCAGACCGATTTCGACCATTCGGCCCCAGAAGAACTCCTGTACACCTACAGCCGGAAATTGAACGACAAGTGAAGGACATGCTGAAGGAGGAAATCATTGAGGAAGCTGATAGCCCGTTCAATTCCCCGTCTTGTTGGTTAGGAAGCCCAATGGTAAATTTCGATTTTGTGTCGACTTCAGACGGCTCAATGAGATTACGGTCAATAAAGTCGTAGCAGTCCCAGCGGTGGCAGAGATTTTCGATAAGCTACAGAACGCCAGGATATTTACAGTGTTAGACCTGCGGTCCGGATATTGGCAGGTTCCAATCAAGCAATCGGACCGAGATAAAACGGCGTTCACAGTGGGAGAAAAGCAATACCGCTTCAAACGTATGCCGTTCGGACTGTCAGGGGCCCCGTTCACGTTCAGACGACTGATGCTGAAGGTGCTAGACGGATTGAACAATACTGTTGTCTATGGAGACGATATAGTCATCTACAGCGCGGAATGAGTCGGAACATACAGCACACGTTTCAGCTGTGTTGCAGAAGATTGAACAAGCCGGCCTACGGATCAACAGTCCAAAGTCGCAACTGGCGAAACGAACGGTAGTACTGCTCGGTCACAAGGTTGGTCAGGGTGATGGGCCACCTTCCATCGGAAGAACAGCCGCCAGAAGACGAGGGGAATCCGGAAGTGAAAGCTTTCAAAATGCACTGGTCAGACTTGCGGTTGAATAGTGCCGGATTTTAATGCGCTAACTGGGGGAGGGAATTGAGTGTGCCTGTTAGACCGACGGAGTTGAGTACGACAATTTTGAAGGAATGTCATCAGCTGGCTCATACGGGATGTCACCGAACTTACGAAATGTTGAAGCAAAGGGCATACTGGCCTGGAATGAAGGATGATGTCAACACTTATGTGCGGGCGTGCCAGCAATGTCAGCTACTGAAGAGCAGTAACTGCCCCGGTCAGTATCCCACACAACCAATTCCGGTCAGTGAAATTGGGGAACTATGGTCGGTGGATGTGATGGGTCCCTTTCCAGTAACCACTTCCGGGAATCAGTACATCATAGTCATGACGGAACATTTCACAAGATGGATCGAAGCAGCCGCTATACCCGATCAGCGTGCAAAGCACTGTATGCAGGGCGGTGATGGAACACATCGTTGCAGACCATGGAATACCGCGAAGCATATTGACTGATCAAGGTCCCTGCTTCGAAAGTGAAGAGTTTCGGAACTGTTTGGAGCGCTTGGGAATCAAAAAATTCGGACGACGCCATATCATCCTCAATCAAATGGACTGACGGAAAGAAACAATCGCACAATCAAGGAGTGGTTGGCGGCGAAAGGAGGGAACTGGGAGGAAGCACTACCATTCATTCTGTTGGCCCACCGCTGTTCGCCTCAAGGGACAAACGAAGAAGTCGGCGTTCGAACTAATGTACGGGCGTGTACCACGCCTGCCAGTCGATCAAGAGATTGGTTTGTGGGGAGACCAACGTATGAACACGCGTGAATTAACAGAAGCGCGGAGGGTGGCCAACCAAAACTTGACGAACGCACAAGAATTTTCCAAGGAGCAGTCAACTGCAAGGTTATCGGGTCGGGGTGCAATGTTTGAAATTGGTTCGAAAGTTAAATACAGAGACCGGCGGAGTCCAGGCGCAACAGGACCCGGATCTAGGAAGTTCCTGGCAAAATGGAGGGGACCGTATGTAGTAGTGGACCGCCGTGGTCCAGTGTATCTGATTAAGAATGAGAAGACTCAACATCGGGTGCACGGAAGCCAGCTGTGTAAATGGTATGACAGTCCGATCAGAAGAGAATGCACACCTGGAGCCTCGACGTCCCCGAAGCCGGTACGGAGATCGTCGAGAGAACGAAGAGAACCTGAAAGGCTTTTGCTGCAACTGGAACAATCTTTGCGGGGGAGGAGTGTAGTGAGTAGGAGCGATCATGCTATACTACTCACACCACTGCTATTCAGTAGTGGAACCAGAGCATATATTTTGACATTGAAGTAGCCGCAGGAAAAATACAAAAAGAAACATTAGGAATGCAGCATCGCATGGTACGTAAAGAAACTGAGCGTTGGCGTCTGTGGCAACCGTGACGGTCTGGGCCGAGTGCCGTATGCAGATGAGTGTTTTCGTTTGTTGTCTTGTTGAAACGCATAACCCACGCGTTGCTTTTCTGAATAAACAACCCTTGTGCCATCCGGGTTTTTGGTTTACGACGGCTGTTCTTTCACGAGGGTAACGTGTGGATAAATTTGAGGTGGATCGCTTCGGTCAGCGTTAATATTAGTTGCGATCAGGTTTTGTACTAGTCCTTGTATACAGAAACAAACATAACCGGGTATATACAGAATACGAGAAGGACGGGTCACAAATAGAAATACGACAGCACCAGAGTATCTTGGCGTTACGTTATTGGGTTCAGGGAATTCTTTGGCTTAAAAGTTATTAAAACTGGCTCCAAATCCTACGAGTTTGACAGATATATGTGTATTTGTAGCGAAACGTTCATCGACATAAACGATGGGTATTTGAGCTCCAAGGTAAAGAGATAGTTAGCAAACCGGGTTCACACTGTGATCCTGACTAGTGGTTCTATAGTTTCAGTTGCACGGGCTTCATGAATTATGAAAAACATATCGGTCATTTCCTGCGTCTGATTGAAGCTGTTGAAAGTAGCTAACTGGGGTCCACAGTAAACATTTCCGAACGGTTGCTCGTGGGTCAGGGGCTTCCGTAATTTGATGTTCATGTGTTCCTTCAATTGCCTATTTTGTTTTCCGCTCATTCCACATTAGCGATAATGCTATGTGGTCCCACAGTATTCTGCAGATAATATACCACAAAGTGTCTGTTTCACATTTTTAACTAAACAACGCCACAGTGATAAATGTGCAGTTGGCACCTGTTTATCCTTAATCCACCAACAAAATGTCGTGAAAATGACTTTTACAAGGCCAGAAAACTGCCCCGTGGATGTGTATCAATTTACCTTTCCCGAAACCTTCAATCGGTGACGCATGTGTTGATATGCATTAGAATGTTCATCTCAATGCTGCATGCGAGCAGAGAAGCCTATACACATAAATCGCCGAAAGCTACATCACTAATTTAGAAACGAATCATCGCAGAGTCAAAAAAGGCAATCAGCCAAAAGGGACAATCTTTAATTCAAGTCATATAATCTAACGATTGGTGATGTGGAGAATAGAAACATTTGATCTTTGAGCTATGTAGGAGAACCGATGGTAGTTCACCAGACAAAGTCAGAAGTCATAGTTTGGTGTCAATCTCTTCTTGAAAGACGGATTTGTACATGCAGTGAAACACAGAGGAGGACGGACTTCGGTCCTATCTAAACGTGAACGAGCCGTAATACTTACAGGTACAATTAAAAGCTGGGAATAATGAAAATGCATCTGCTGTTCCTGCTGCTGATGACATTATTACGACAACCGTTGGAACAGAATTAAGAGACTGTCTCTGGCTGAGTCATAGACAGATGGACATGGCGATTTTCTTCGGTCACTAATACATCCGGCACCGTTTGAGATGGACAGAGTCACCCTACGCAGAAATGTGAGCGAGAACACGAGAAATTTTGCAGCTAAAATAAATTTATTCTGGATAGTGTCGACTCATTATCGTGGTTCTGACAAAACCTTTTAAAGGATGAGGTGTGTTTTGGCCAACAAGCTTTCAGTGAACATTTAGGGGCGTATTTCGAACATGGAGTGGACGGGTTGGTCACTCTGGATTTTGAGCAAAATGCAGATGTTTATCACGACATAGGATATATTCTTTTAACCGTCTATCACGGTACTTGTGCTGAAGAACGTAATATTCTAGAGAGACGAATCTCCAGTAGATACTCCTAGCATCCTAAGAAGGCCGCTCTTTTTTTCGGAGGTTGCTTATGTTAGACCGTCTAACCTGTAGTCTTGATGTAAGCTCGATTTCTAATCGTCGATGTGAAGGTGCCTGACAAAGTTAAAGTGACACCAGGATCTATAAGTTTACAGTGAAATTGGAGGTTGTGCCAAGATAATAGTGGAACAAGCCAAACCCAACTGGTTTTGGCTCACACGTGAGGAGCATGACGAATCAATACATGGAGAGATCTCAGTGAACTGGAAGAGCTCCCTTCTAATTTCCACCACCAGGTCAGATGTAGACGTGGTCACGCGGTTTTGTCGTTGTCATTTTTGAATCTCTCTTCATTACTGCTTACAAACTGGTATCCAATTCCTTTCCGCCACTAGGAGTTGTGATGATAAGTAAAAACGGAAACTGGGCACGTTGAACGTGTAGCAGCAAAGTTACCTGTAGTGTTCAATGATTATGGTTTTGTCCCGGGACTATATATTCGACGATAATGGTTTAATAATATCAAATCAGTGCCATTTGTTGGTCTCTGTCAGTGTTCAGCTTCTGCATACAGTCTTCCTAATGTCGCTGCGAATAAAGATAATCTGGTCAGATTTACACTTCAGGGGTTTGAGACGTCAATTCTGTACATTGCCTGTAAAATATATCCCTTTATTCCCCAAACCTGCACACCCAACTGAGTGAAGCAAATCGTGTCGGAAGGTAGAATTTCGTAACTGTTGTAGCTTAGCAGAAAAAATATCTGCCAAGCGTTGCTGGTCAAAAATCAACAGTTGAATGCATGCACAGTAAACACAGAATATCGTTAGAAGAGATCCAACCGCGAAAATTCTGTGATTCGACAGAAATCAAATTAACAACAGAAACCCCACGCGTAGACACGACAAGCGCCCTACCAGCTGATCTGCGAAGCCAAGCCGGGAGCTCAGAAGTTACGCATTTATACTCGGTTATCCAAAAGAAAACGTCTGTATAGAATACATCAAATGATCCTAGGGATAGAGTGTCCACGCCGGACTTCTCAAACAGTTCACACTCGAGTCTACCAACGTCACTGTTCAACGCTAAAGCTGGTAGTAACACGGCCCTAATATTCAGCACTGGCGCGGGCGGATTCTAGCGCGAATTGTCTAAGGAATCATGCACGGGTACGGAACATATTGGAGCATTTGGTGGGTTCTATGTGTTACAGAGGGCTGGTTGGACAACTCAGCACACGTGAAATCTCTGAGCTCACGACATGACTTCAGCACTCAGCTGACAGAATGTTTGCCGCATTCGGGCATGCTGTTCCTGTTGCTGGTTCGAGTCCTGTCTAAACGCAGAACTTTCACAACCGGATCTTTTTCACGTAATCAACTCCACCAAACTACATATCAATAAAAAATGGGATAACCCATTAACAACTCTTTAAACTAGCTTTTCATAATTTTACTTATGCAAGCTGTTGAATACGGATTCACCCGGACGTTTACGAGGGATATGTAATTTTATTTCCTGACGCTACTTGGTTCATTCAGCCGTCTACAGGGATAGAATCAGTCAACCAGCCCTTGTCGGCACGCAGCAAAACAGCAAGAACAGGCAACATATGTTAGCAACACAGATTGAGAGATTCAGACATGTCGATCCAAACAAGCGGTCGACGTGCAGATAATCCTAAAACTTCTAACTGAAATAAGGGCACCTACTCACGTTCATTGTTAGAACAATGCCCGATAAATCATACCCCTGACTAGGCTAACAAACCCAAATTCGTTAAGGCGGACAGACAATAGCAGAGAACTTTTGGCTCATTTCCCGTCAGTCGGTCGAAGAGACGTCCTCAAAACAAGCGTCGTCTGAATTGACTTAGGCCAAAAAAGATCAGTGAGTCAAACAAAATAAAAATTTACTGTAAGCCCCAGATTCCCACCACAGAAAGAGGCCAAGAACAAAACCCCGGTCAAACGACTGTGGGGTGCGGAGACCGGAAGATCAATTAAACCGGAGGCTCATACAGTAACGCCACAGAGTCCATCAAAAAGCCAACAAGAAAGTGGAATAAACCATAATAAAAGCAGTGTAATTCTGTTAGGTATAGCTTTACATCGTTTATTTGTCCAAGCCTTTCCTTCTGGATCGTATCTACAAGAGGATCTTACAACAAATTGCACCAATGTACTGTTTGAGCCTCCAAATAAAATCCACCAATCACGTGGAGGCACTGACTGCCGAGACCAATAAATATGGTGGCTTTCGGCTTGTAGGTCACATCGGACTGTACCTGCTGTCTGTGTTTTGCCGTTCATTGGTTGTCAGTGCTCTAATGACCTTGGATGCGTTGCGATGACGATAATTGTTTTTCTGATAGACAACAGTGCGTCAATGAACCAGCGCACAATTCAAGGTACGACGCTTACTGGATGTTGCGAAGTCCGCTGTCGAGCTTTTTTTCAAGGTGCGAAGTTACATTGGCTTGTTTCCTCATTTTTTAAAGATCCGTTTAAGTAAATCAAGGGTTGATCGCTATTTTATATTAACGTTGGATCATGAAACCAGCTATATGAAGGTGAGGTATTAATTAACTTGTTACTATGCTACAAAGTTGGCTGATTGGAGACAAAATGTGGATTTACAGTGCCTTCATATTGCATTAAATAATATTAAAGCAAACGGACGAGCCTCCCTTAGTGAGGGCCTTCAGCGTACATTCCGTATGCTAAATTTGAACCGGCTGCAACTGGGTCTTGAAAATTATGGAATGGTTGGTTACTATGATTATTCATGTGCATGCTTTTAATTCAGGGAATGTTCCCGTCGTATATTGAGCCTGCGGTAATTTTATGCATAACAGACGGGTGTGGTAATCTCAAGTTCGACGAATCAGTTTTAAAGGTAAGCTATTTGCAATGACCTGCATTATTTTGAAGGATATATCCCTTTCATCAATTGAGCCCACCGTTTTTGGACAGGCGCTGACAAATGCACCCTTCCGATGGGATTATAGACTTTATTCGATAGTCCTCCGTTATCCGGCCTTGTTGGAAAGCATCAGTAATTCTAACGTTGATGTGCAAGATTCACCAATATTGCAAACCTCGGAGCTAACCGGTGGCAGAGGTTATGTCATATCTGACAATAGAGAGCTACAGCAATCTTTGGAGTCATTGGCTCTCAAATGTCAGCCAGCTGTTGTAATGGATTTTGTGTCGGACGTCGGCTTCACTGATTCCAGAGAAAGGGATATCACGAACTCAAAATCCGTGGCTTCGTATAAGCAATTGGTATTCGTTAAATTAATGGGAAGAGTTTGCTCAAACTGGCCTATACCCGAACCCTTCTGGCCTGACGATGAACTGATTTCCACTCATCTAGTATGTCTGTCTGAGTTTACTCATTAACATTTGCTAGCCTCCAAGGTCACCTCACCCGAAAATCATTGTTTCTCCAACTCAAGTTATGGCACCCAACATGCCGGAATACTTTCCTCTTGATCGTTATGAGCTGGAACCCTCTACTTTCACTCAGTATCTTTGTGGTCATGATCCGAATAAAGTATGGCAGTGTTTTGGTTTTGACAGCAAACACCAAACTGCACCGTTCGGATTTCTGAAGCTCTCATCAGATTTGCAAACTGCCCACTTACATGTACTTCCGTACAACTATCCTGTATTCTGTCAGCTGTTGAGTATGTTATATTTGAATTCATTCATGTCTGTCTAGACGAATTGTATGAGATACATCACATGCGTATGAGTGAAGTGTGGGGTCACCAGTTTATCGGCTATCTTAGCAGCATTCCTCGCTATTATTTCATGGTAAGTGTTCTTTCTTTCTAGGTTTCAGAATATTTCAGCCTTTAACCAAAGCTTTCGAGCGTTTTGGGTTTCAAAGCGTAATTAAACCAGAGGCTATTGATCGTGTTTTGCCTTATCAACTTAAGCATTCGCTACAGAAGCTCAGGCATGCTGCGAAATTGGAATACGACAATTTTGTAAAGCTGGCACATAATGAAGAAGTGCCCCCGACATTGGTGACGGTAAATTTAATTATTCGGGTCAAGTTTCCTAACCCTTATAGCTTCCTCCACAATCCCTACCATATTCCCTGTGGTCCTTACGAGAGTTGCGTCCTTGCGTTGAGAAACATCCCAGACTGTCTCATCAACCATATGCTCGCGCTGCTGATGTAGATCGGCGTGAGTTACGGTGTTTTCTACGAGCTATTCGAAACAACTTGGATGATATATTCCGTGGGATACGTAATGACCGACGGGATGCGTCAGTTCATCAACAACCAGTTGCAACAATGGGAGATTATATGAATTATAAAGTGTTACATGAATGCGAACTGCCACTTCGAGAGGTAAATCCTCCACCTGAACGTCTAGATACATTTGGCAATCCATTCCGGAAAAAATCTGCCAGTCTAGTAGTCGATGAGGTTTTTGTTGACGAAATGGGCTTATCACCAAATGTGCCAGGTGGCGCCAATGCTTCTCTTGTCAGTCCTATTCGAAAGAAACAACACGCGCTGTCTTCAAACACTGTCGTCCGAAATAAGGGTACGCCTTTCTTTCCTATCTGTTTATCAGTGTAGGACCGCTCCCACCGTATATAAATCACTTAAACTGGCGTGAGTTTTCACCAAAAAATTCGCCTCCTGGATCTCCAAGATCAATCAATAACTGTTCAGGTGCGTTTTTATGTGATGTTGTCATTTTTCTGTAGACGAAAAACCTGTCATTTCTAGTACAGGAAAATTGTCTAGCTTGTCAAATTCAGATGCAAAACATTTGAAAAATAAAGATAAAGTGCTGTCTACGAAGGAGGCGTTCACTTTGAACGAAAAAGTCGTCAAAGATCTTACAAACATTATCCGCCAACCATGTACAGGTTAGTCTGAATTCCTACAAATTGCGCCCGTCGAACATAGCAAACGACTGAATCGATTTTTCGTTCTTTTTCAACAGATGGACCAAACGTGTATCAGCGACTAAACGAGCTTTCCGGTACACTTGGACAACGGTACGCTGCTGTTTCAGCTATTATGTCAGAAGCCCTGCGGTTTAAGAAATCTGGCCTTTATTATCTGCTGAAGGATTGGCGAACGTGCATATTACGGAATGCTGCTACGCTCCCATCCCTAGTTTCAGAGTCTCAACGCCCTCTCATCCCAAAATTCATGGAATGTCAAGTAAATGGGTGGGGTTGATCTGTTAAGATCGATCGCGTGATAGCCCTTGTAAATTCGCCCTAGCCCCTTCTTTTTGGTGCCCTGAGCAACAGTCGGACATGTACATAGTTAACCTGGCGTCTACTGTACATTGAGACTATTTCAGACAATGATCAGGTTTTTTTTATACAGAGCTTGTACATACGACTCCCCTCGTATCTCCTGTGTACGCACTGGCGATGTATATATCCCTTTACAAATACATTCGTTTTGATATTCACGATCTACGTTACTTAAGGAAAAGCTCTCCTTCATCGTTCCCTTGTTTCAGGTCATTCAATTGTAATGGTTCTGATAATTGAGGACCGGCGGTACAGCTTTGAAGAAAATTCACTCGATAATTATCTTGCTTGGCTGTGCTCACTGTCTTCTTTGAAAGAGGATGCGATCGTGTTCACCAACAACGTTACGAGATATACATCGAGTTCCGATCTACTGTACGTACACCAAGGAGAGATGGCGACCATTCTTTGCAATTTGGAGAGTAGCAACCACAAGGTTCCTCGCTTTCTGGCCTCCGACGATGCTACCTCGTGTGTGATTGTTGTCTTACGTTCTGTTAACTCATGCACTATTGCTCATCTAGATGGACCCCGCCGAGTAAGAAGTTTTTTCGCAAAAACGAGGCGGTTTTTATCGAACTCTGGGACCGTTGGCAGCTCACATGTATACATGGTTGGCGGTTTCAACGATGAACGGAACCTCTCTCGACAGATTCTAGTTGAAGTACTGAGGGAGATTTTGTCTGATTCCACTCGCGAATACCTGTTGAAGACATTCTGCGTAGCAGAGCTCAACACTAAACTAGAACACTGCAGCCGAGGGGCTAGAAAAAATCGTTTAGTGCCATTTCCTACTGTGACCGGATTGTCATTCGACTGGCATACGGATACCGCGGTTGCTGCCACGTTGAGTTGGGAGGCCCGTGGCCCCGTGCCCTCACTAAGACTGTCCAGGTTACAAAGTTCTGAGGATGCGCAATCAATAGTTGAAGTATTTCATCCGGTCAACTGTTGGATAGTTATTAAGCCCTTTAATTACGCCTATGACGTCCTTGATGATCCTGAGAATATGTCAGCAGATGCTATGCGGAACCTATCTACTACACCGGACCAAGAGCCCGATACATTCTTCGAAGGTTTGCGAGCAGCACTAACCCTAATGTACCGTTGTCCAAATTCGATGACGTGGTTTGCTACTGGTCCACTTCATTTCTATCTGCCCGACACACGAAATCCGCAGACCGACTCAGGCCAGTCTTCGATCTCGTCATGGATGCCCCTAGACGAAAATTCTGCGAGAGCCGCCCAAAACGACTTGACAAATATAACACCCAGAAGGATTCTGAAGTGATCCAGTGTTTTAAACAGTACTTTATTTTGTTCGTGCAATACATAAATGACAATGACTCGTGCTCGCACAATGTTTAATGGACAGCAAAAGGTGAGTTCACGATTGTGGAAATGTGCTAAGTAAAGCGATAACGTTAGCAACAAGCTGTGTATGGAACAGTTGGATGTTGAGGTGCAAGGTGTTTTTCAATATACACCGTTTGATGTTGGAAGTTATTTACATATATGCGAAGCGTGCATGCAGCATTGCGATAGCGTTAAGACTCCCAGATTGGGATGTGAACGGCTGCCCGGTTAGGTTTGGTTTGCATCGCCTCGGGACTGTAGAATGGTCCCTGTACTTGGTACTCGCGTACAAACAGTACCGGCGCAGGCGGTTGACCAGGCCCAAGTTGTGCCGGGACCCAGATTTCGGGTGGTGGCATCGGTTGATAAGGCATGGCTGAAGGTGGATGGGCGATCGGGGGAACGACAGCTGGAGGCTGAGGAACCACACTAATGGGCGGGCTCGGGGGACGCTCCACGTGTGTTGGTTGATACTCCACAGGCTTAGAGGCGCCGCTGCCCACAGAATTCTCTTGCCACATATCGTCACCTGAAAAGGAATAATGAGATGAAGGAATGGATGGAAGACTTGTGGTGCAAATCCTCAAACGCCATCTTAATGGTTTTTCATGTTAAGTAGGCTTGCATTTCGCGATCACAAATGACACTTTTCCGACGACACATGGAGAAAGCCTAAAACTGCATAATAGTACGCGTTTAGTTCAGCACTGGGTCTGATAGTCCTGAGGCAGGAGGTGTCTATGGGTGCAGTAGCAACAAAAGAAATAAAATAAAGGTTAGCAATAGTCAGAGTGCAGATATGTCTGTACACACAGATACGTGTTTTTCGAGTGACTGATGTAATTGCTTAGGAGGCTTACCTCTTGATTCGTCCGACCGACCACCGAGCCAGACGCCATCGACCATACCACTACCCTGAGAGGAGGAATAACTCTGAGATGGACTTTGGGGAGGGTTGGCCCAATTTGGTGGTTGATTGTCGAAGGGCATTGATCTAGGCGGCTCTTGGGTACCCACCGGTGGGACGTTGTAAGCCGGCTGTGCCTCTCGAGAACCTTGGTCGGGTCCACCTTGAAAGGGCAATTGACCGCTACCTGGTGCGCCTTGTGGAGTTGATATCGTCGGCTTGTCAGGTCCTAAATGATGATTGTTCTCTGAGTAGGCGGGCACGTGAACCTGTGTATTCGAGCCTTGGGTTCCACCGGTAGTCCACTACCTTCTGCGTATGAGCTCTGGACAAGATTAATTGAGACACGAACGACTGATTAACGTTTAATGTGCAATCCAGTGGATAGGAACGCTGCATGTAAACCTTGTCAAGGGAAAAAAAATCACATCTACAGACGCTTAATCGGTTTTCAACTGCGTTAAGTTTACGTGGGGGTATATTGCACATATAAGACAGATAAAACGGAAGGAGAGCTGTGTGGTTGTGACAGAACTAGGAATCCATAGGAAGGGGAATGAGCTCTAACCAATTACTAAAAACGTTCGTTCATTCCTAATGGTCCTTAACTTTCAAAGAAATGTCTTAGATTACCGAATACTGACCCAGTTTAGTAGATTGGAGTTTCTAATTCGCTTGCCACATTGCCGTCGCCAATCTCCTGCACTTAAGAACTAGGCGACGATATTCATAAGTTTATCCAAGATCGAGTTAACCTAATCAGAAATATTACAAACAGTTTGAGACTGCAAAGCGCACTCTGAAGTATTTGACGGGGCGCGGTTTATTGTTTACTGATCCTCCAGGACCTCATTCATCTTGAATGTAGACTGCATTTCCAGCACACACCATCAATAAAGTATGACTCAGGTACTAAATGTCCAGAAATCTCTTGATGCAGTACATGAATAGATTGTGAGAAAGAACAATGCACGGACACCCCTGTCGAGCCCGGCCGGGAACGAAACACACCTAGATCCATGCGCTGACCACTTATGTGGAGAAACCAAGAAGAGATGCTGGCCAATGCTAGTGTCCATGAGTATTGTTGTTCGAAGGAATTGTGTGGAGTAGAGAGAGTTAATGAAATAGCCGTGAAAGCCGCAGAGGCTGTGTTGTGGATACTGTCTTACTCTCACTTGCCGCTTGGTTGCTAATCCTCGAGATACGTGCATCTTGATATTGAAACTGTTTGACACTAGACGGAAGACCTGGATTATATATCCTTGCCTTGACTTTGTTAACAGTGGTGGTTATAGTAATTGCTAGATGAATAATCGAACGATAATCATACAATGGCAAACCAACGGACAGTAGTGAACCAACATAGGGTTTGTTAAACGCTATCTAATAATCGCCAAGTGCATTTAAGTAAGAAATTGACCATCATAATGTCTTCAGGATACAGTCTCACAGAGTCGGTGGCTT
>LOND01000376.1:94963-108347 GCA_014220965.1 Paragonimus kellicotti
GCATATTTTTACTGTAAACTGACTAAATGATACCACTTCTGAATAGTGAAAGTCATCGGTCATGTAATGCCCAGTCTTTTTTATTAGAAGTGTCCAGCTGTCGTGTTTCCAACCATTTAAAAATAACTTTTCTATGATGCCTTTTTCTAGATCCAATCTCCCAAGTAATCCGTGATTTGTGATATGGAATATCTAGACTCTACTCACTCTATACTGTCTAACTAGGAGTATCAGGTGTTTCCAGCTGTGTGGTATACAAGATAGCACGTAGGCTGCATACCGTCACGCTGCTCACATGTACACAGAAGTATTCGCGATAATTGGGCTCGAATCCGCGACGGCGTGGTTGGTATTTGAACGTAGTTATCATCGACCTGCCGCGAGTCACGCATCGCTTGAAGTAATTTAGTTAATAAACAACGGAATAACACAGCACATGAACTTTAAAAGAAAAACGTTTAAGACAAATAAACTAACTAATATCTTACACATCAATGTGATTGACAAATCAAAGTGTGTTCTTAACCACTGGTTAAGTAAATCATCGCATTAACCTTAGTCTAGCATTGATGCTGCAAACCATTGTTTTGGTATTCTGCCTGTATCAGTCATAATTCGCTTGATCACATGTTATTTTTGGGGGTTGTAAAAGTCGTATTTCTGGACATTTCATATATTGTGAAATCAGTTCTTTCGAATTCCTCACGTTCAGTACCGTACTGTAATATTGCGTGTCATGCAATATTTAACATGTTATCCACAAAACATATCGTGACATCGTTCCTATGTGCCTATCAACAACCCTTTAGGGACATATTTTCGTCTCATTGAAGGTTTCGTTTCAAAGGAACAGTTTGCTTGAGTTTCATTCTGTTAACAGCTTTGGACTAATTTCCTAACTAAACTGATTTGTGTGGTATCTGACCGTACTTATGCCCTACTATTTTTTGGGTCGTGAAGCGTCTTAAATGCGAACAAGATTCATAACCTATAGTGTACTTTTACTGCAAGCCGTTATCCTGGATGAAAGCGCTAAGCTTGAGTATCGCTCTTTCTGAAGTTCATGGGTTGTAATAAACAAGAGACCTATAAACATGTCTTTATGGCTACTGTCCCAGCTTGCCGGCAGTGGGGTGGAGGAACACAATTGGGATGGAGTTCCACCTGGAAACCAGCCACAAGCAGCACCTCCCAGCGAATCTTCAATCGACTTTCGTAAAGTCCCAATTCCGCGACCGCTGCCAACTACATTATCACCGTCGTATGTCGTTCCCAGCAGGCAACCAGTTGACAATTTTCCTTCAGAAGGCAGCGCATATGAAGGAAACCAATCACCATACGAGGTTCCAGGTGAAGATCAGTGGTCGCCTAAACAACCGGATGCCCGGAATACGCTCGGCAGAGATTCTGTTGAAGGTGCCGATCCGTACAAACCATCAACGTCGATGTTCGAGCCATCTGGGCAAGGAAGCAGCGCCAGTACCTTGTCAATGCCCGTCACACAAACCACATATCCCGGCACAACTACTCAGGAGTCAACTACGACATCAGAACCCACCACATTCGCCCATGTCATGAACTAAGAAAAAATTGACACCCATTCTCAAAACGACTACCACCACATGTCTTTCTGCTGCCACAATACAGCTCTTCAATCTAAGCTCATATCTGCCGCCAGTCATTCGAGCTTGCGTTGGCTCAGTCGTGATGACGATTTATGCCAATCGCACTATTGCGACTTCAATCTTCGACTGTCACGACTGTTCCAGTTGTTCAAATGCGAGAAACTCAAAAGTATACAGTCCGTACATGGATCAGTAGTATGTTGTGCGATACAAAAACAGAAGAAGTTACTTTTTAAAACGGTTTTTTGCTGCCTTATATGCTCGGCCGTTTGGAGTTCGAGTCGGCAATCTTATCTACGAAAGTCTCACCAGAGAAATTAACAGTTGAGAATCTTCCAGGCCCCATTCTCGAGTGATGGCGCGATAAGTGATATGGTGGATTACTCTACTGGAATATACCCGGTTGGATGTGTAGATTAGAATGCTTCGTCATCATACCGCTGATCAACAGTTGATTTTCCCAACTACAGAGGTGCCTTCAGCTCGGTCAATCGACCTGCACCCTAGAACCAGGTAAACGCAGGAGTGTGAGCAAGATGAGAACATATTGTCAATGCCCTAAATCCATACTTCAGCGAGGGTTAGAGCTTACGGAAAACTGTACAACGAACTCGGTATCCACTTCAAGGTTGACATTTATCGCCAGTTGCCTCATCTTTTCTCAGACGAAAGAATAACATTGCCCATAACACAAAATGTTCGAGCAGACTTCCTACCTGATGGAAGGCTGACTGACTTTGACCACGCCGACAGTAAGATGTTGTTGGTCGACGATTTCCAGACGGATTAGATTATGTTGAACGACATTTCCCGCTCTAGCATCTACTTCAACTTCAAAAGTTCAGGTGCAAATATGCACTTTGAGTAGAGTTATGACAATCCTCATTAGATTAACTGCGGCAGGTCAAGATCGCCTCCCAGGCTAGGGCCCTTGTAACTTATAAAGTCAGCGGTTAGAAACGCCAGGAAAGATTGGGTTCAGCGATGCAGATGTTACTGAATTTTTGGCGAATCGTGTGTGAAGTAAGGACAATTAGGGAGGGAAGCGATAAAGATCGTTCGGCTGCTCGCAAGGTGTGAAGGCATTTCAAATGCTTGAGTTCAGAGACTGGTATTGTGAATCAAGTGTTATCCCTCCTCTTTCATTTATTTCTAGACAAGGTTTTAATGTCTGCTTATGGTTGTACTGCCGTTAAATATTATTGTCAACCAACGACGTACCGCTATCAATAAGCACTTGTCCAATCGACTGAAAACTGTGACGTGAGTAACTGTCAGTAAACACACTTTGCAACTCTCATGAAAGGGATTAGAAGAGATAGAAAGGCTATCGTAAGCGCATTTACGATCAAACATTTGCTCTGTTCATCAAAAAGTGCAACAAACTCTGCAGCGTATGCGAACATACAACGCGATCATCATCATCATATCAGCCATGAGCCTGACCAAAGGTACTGTGGCTCGGGCTGCCGCTCACCTCAACAGTGACGTGGAATATCCTAGAAGAAAACGTTACTAAGAAGGTTGAAAATTAATAGAAGTCTAAGCAAAAGAACTAGAAATGGTATGGATGCAGGTACGCCATTGACTGCGACACGCCGCCATCTCGGATAGCGTCTCCAACCAGCGGTTTGAGTGATCACGAGGACCCCATCCAGGCAGGCGACACCTACCCACTTTACTCAGTGGAGCAGTCAGGGTTCTCATATTTCGTGACCACGTTGTCGCTTGACCACCACGTGGTTTCACCCAACTGTTGGTGGTCTCAGTATATAATGCCCGGTACGGTAAACGCTCAGCTGGCATACGGAGTACGTGACCTAACCATCGCAGGCTGTGCAACGTGAGTAGTTGACCGATCGATCGCGCATCCCGAGCGTTCCGGAATACGCGCCGGCGAACTGCCGCATTGCTCACGCGATCAGTCCACTTAATGTGGGCTATTGGCGGAGACAACGATGGTCAAATACAGCAAGCTTGTTGATATCTTCCTTGCGAACAGGCCACGTTTCCGAACCATAGAGCAAAACAGAACGCACACAAGCATTATATACTCTTCCTTTCAGCGACAATCGAACGTCTTTTCGACGCCACAGATGACGCAGGTTGGCAAAGGCAACTCGTGCCTTTGCTATCCTCGTTGATATCTCATCAGCAATATTACAAGCTGACGAGATAATGCTACCCAAGTAGGTGAAACTGTCCACAGTCTCAAGCGGATTACCTGCAATAAAGAAAGTAGGAGTGGAAATGCCCCAGTCTTGAAGTAACACTTTGCACTTTGAAGGTGCGAAGCGCATTCCATACAAACCAGCCCGGTCATTCACCTTGTTCAGCATGGTCTGCATGTCTTCGGCAGAGGGGCTAAGTAAGACAATGTCGTCCGCGTACTCCAGATCGGTCAACCGAGCGCCAGGAAGAAGCTCAACACCAAGTCCACTGGACTCCTTAAGCGCACCCTCTAAAATGTCGTCCATGACAAAATTGAACAGGAAAGGGGAAATCGGACACCCTTGACGAACACCACTAGAAGTGATGAACTCCCGAGACAGCTGCCCATAAACCCTCACCCTGCTTGCAGAGTGAGCATACAGTGATCTCAACAGATTCACGTATTTCCCTGGTACTCCCTTGCGAAGAAGACAGTTCCAGAGAACGTTACGAGCAACTGAATCGAAAGCAGCCTTCAGGTCCAAAAACCAACCGTCGGCTGCCTATAAGAGTGCCGATGTTCCAAGATCCGTCGCAAGGTAAAAATGTGGTCAACGCACCCTCGACCGGATCGGAATCCTGCCTGTTCTTCACGTATCTGGCTTTCTCTGTTTAGTGAGCCGACGTAAAATGAGGCCAGTGAGTAACTTGGAAGCAACAGATACCAAACTGATGCCTCTGTGGTTGTCACATAGACTTCGGGCCCCTTTTTGAAAACGGGAATTACTGTTGACAAGCACCAATCGCGAGGTACCTCTTCAGTCTCCCAAATCGTCTGGAGGAGTTTAGTCAGTTCTGATATCAACCTTTCCCCGCCATCCTTGAACAGAGAAGGAGGATGAGGTCTGGTCCAGGAGCCTTGTTACGCTTCAATTTCTGGTTCTTCCGCTTAGACTTCTTTTATTAATTTTCAACCTTCTTAGTAACGTTTTCTTCTAGGATATTCCACGTCACTGTTGAGGTGAGCGGCAGCCCGAGCCACAGTACCTTTGGTCAGGCTCATGGCTGATATGATGATGATGAGATTATTTTTAAACGAAGACTTTCAGCACGGAAATTGTTAGACGGTGGAGCACACAGACAGAGCTGGAGGCCACGAGTATAATTAATGTGATGGGTTAAAGAGCACACATAGACGACTCGACCGGATGCTAATGGTCGCACACCATATTCGATGTGCGACCAAACTTCATGAACAACTAACCATTCCATTGAGCCCTTCTGGATTCTCCATCGATTCGAACTGAGAAGAACGGGGTAATGCGGGTTCCCATTGATTTTGCTCGGGGAAGTGTTGCATATCGTCTGCTGCTGCTATCAAGTGAGACGGCCCAGTGGGTGGTAAATGAAGAGGCGACACGTATCCTCCCATAAGTGGTTGACGAGCACCCGGCAACTGCACCACCAACGCATCTGGATCACCATTGTTTGACGACGCTTGATGAAGGCGCTCTGCTGCTTCGGACAGTAGCCGTAAGGTTTCTGTGACTCTCTCGTCAGGGTTCACACTGAAGTCATCATTTAGAAAGAGAAAAAAAACGTGCGCGAGTATGGCTCGAAAGACTGCAAAGCCGGAAGCGGTGTCTAAAGCCGACCGAAAATGGGACGCGCAATGTCTTATATACAAATGAACTACTTACAACGTACAAGTAGCTAAAGAAATGTCCATGCTCAGAATGAAGAATACTACAGGATTTCGGCATGAACGGGATCTGCAATAAGCAGAAATACGCTATTTTATTCCGACTAGATACTAATTTAGCCCGGATTTTAAGCGGGGATACTTTGGTAAGAGGTGCAATCATCTATATAAATTTATGGAACCGATCGCGAGAAAAATACATCGGGAAATCAATTTTTCCCATTGGAAAAAGTGTATATAATAGTACCTTGAATAAGGGAGCAGTTGTGTCAGCAGACCGTCTCTTGCCACTTACGTGTGAAATCAGGGCCTCCCGCCAACCATGAAGACAAATGACTATACGAGAGAAAATGTGAATGTTACACGTCACGTTTTTGGTACCCAAAACACGCTACGCTGGAACGATAAGTGTGGAACACATCTTAAGATACGAATGTATAAGTTCACTTTGTTTTCACGGCACGCGCGGAAAAATTTCCGGCGATAATCAGACAAGTTGATACTTACTTTATTAGGTCAGGAGGGCTCCAACAATCCGTACTGTTTGTGTCGTTCGTTTTAAACGGCATACTGTTAGCCGGGCAAAAATTGGCTCCGGGAACTGCAAAGAAGTTCCCCAGGGATGTGTACTGAAATTGAAAAAGGATGTATGTGAATACAATGATAACTAGGACAGACATACATACGGGGTTATTATAAAGGATACCGCACCCAAATCAATTCGAACGAGCGGTTACCAGGAGAACCGTACAATATGCTCCAAAAACCCAGTGGCCTTTGGTCAATATAGATGGGCATTCGGCATAAGTTAAATGAGCACGACGGCGTGAAATTAATTATGGACTCGGAATAGAGTCTGACAGACACTGATTGTTACACTTGGAAAATCACTGTGATGTAGAAAGTGAGAAGGAATAAAAGATGAAAACAACCAGCATCCCACCGTTCTCGGGAAAGTTAGGGATGAAAAAATCTGGAAAGAAAGCTTTATCATAACTATTAATCCGCTTTCGGTTGATCCAAAGGTTCTTTGGAGAATGTAGCCGAATAAACGGAGCAATTGTGTGCGAGAAACAGATTTATCAAAACAGACAGACAGGACGGTTTACTGTATATGTGCACGAAAAATGTATAAATGGGTGTGAATCGAGAATACTCGAAATCTCGTAACATAGATAAGTGGCAGATGTCGTGCGATAAAACTAAAAACAGACCAGCTCCAGTATAAACAGCCCACCTGCTAGCAACCGCGTCGTACGCCTTTGGGGAGTTACCTACGGAGAATGGGAATAAGAACTGAGAGGTAGAACAGCTGGACATATTCGGTCTAGAATACGCAAAATAGCATGACAAGATGCCGATCGCCACCGGGGCATTCTGTACCGTATAAAAATGCTTTATCCACAGACCTTCCGAATCAGAAGCATTGAAGAAGGAAGCATTAGAACCTGAACACGCTATATGGCTGCACATTAATCGTCTGCTACGCGGATCACTCTCTGACAATGTCGATCGGTGATATGCATAGATGAAATCAACGACCAGTGGGTTAGCCACTGTTGGCCGGATTCGCTTTCCAACTGGAGCTTTCGTGGCTCAAAGATGTTAAGAAAGATAACGGCCATTCGGGTTCATTATCATGAATGCTGTCGTTGTTCGGCTGTGTTGTATGCGGAATAAGGTCAATCTTGAAAATGCCGCCCTAACCTCACTTGTAGCTCGGCCGCTTGTTTACCAGGTGTGGGGGCCTTGGCGGTTGCTTATAAGTAGTGTTTAGTCTTTGGGGCCCCATCTCTCCAATCCCTCGCTATCTAATTATGATCGTATCTTATTTGGGCTTTAGTGCATCCTTGCCTATAATACTGACGAAGAACACGCACATTGAGAACACCAACCCGAAAGCCCAATATGGATGAAAGCAGTGAGTCACAACCACATTTACCGCGTCAACATCACGTGCTAGTTTAAGTTCAGGCGGTTTGATCGTTTACACTGACAAACAAAAATCAATATGCACACACACGCATGACCCAAAATCAAAGACGCAATGTCAGTGAAGTTTTTTTAAAGACCGCATGATGCCAGACCTGCATATGAACAATAACGTGTACACACAAAAAATAATGTGCAACTCATCAGAATGACCGAAAGATTCGGGAAATGCAATAAGTGAGCAGAAATGGGAGGTTACGTGTCAGAATCGAATAGGCAGCATAAAATCACCGTCAACGTTAATGTGAGAAACGGAAATATCAAAACAACACAAATTGAAGAGTCATCAGCTTTCAAAAATATCACTACACACCGTTAAAACATGTGATAGCACACATCCACCACAGCAAAATAATCACGCAACGTCCCAGATCGGATCGGATCGGATCAAATGTGACTCGAATTCGGATTGAAAATAAGGACAGAACGAAGCACCACAAACTTACAGGAAAGTCAGCTGTAGACATGAAGCCCGTTAAAAGGTAGAAAAGATTGATATTATTAGGTAAGAACAACAAATGAGAATCCAGGTTTAATAGAATCAATCCAGTTTTTCTGGCACAAAAGAGTGACAATTCAAAATCAGTGTTTACATGTGTTTCGGCGGATACAGTTGATTACACTAACTTGGCTTATTATGCCTATCACAAATCACGGACATTAGATGGGAAGTGGATCACAGTCGAATTTTAAATAAACTAGTTACAGAGCATCTCAGCTGTCATTAGTGTCTTCGCGAACAAGTCTCTTAGAATAATAAAATGTCTCGATATTACTTTCGTGTATCTCATTGCCAATTTAAGATGTCCCAGGTAACTGGGTCACAGCGAGTTAACTTTGTTTACTCTCTGCACCTGGCGGGACCGCGTCTTTTCAATTTGTGAGGGCCAACAGATATCTGTTTTTCAGTCTACACACGTCTAAACGCCGTTAGCTGTCGAAACCCAGCTAACCTCCTTGTGAAATTTTAGATTGACATCAGGACACGCTAACGTGACATCGAGATATCTTAACTTGGAAAAGGTATACAAGAAATGCAGAAATGGTTGGGAGACGTCCTGGTTACATGTCTTGGTTTTGTGGTTCTTTGGTAAGAAAAATATGCGTTCGTCAATTGATAAATTGGATTGAGAATAACACAACGTTATGAGCAAGTTGTAATACTCTACGTTTCAACCACCTCGGGTGGCCTTCCTCAGGAGTGTTGTAATCGAAATTCGATTACAACACTCCTGAGGAAGGCCACCCGAGGTGGTTGAAACGTAGAGTATTACAACTTGCTCATAACGTTGTGTTATTCTCAATCCATTTATCAATAACATGTTAAACACGACGCCCAAACTGTTTGACTTCATTCGTACTAAATTTGGTGCGGATATCTTTGCGTTCGTCAACATGGGCATTTGTATATTTCTATCGTTGCTATCTGCTAGCACTCTGTCACTTGTTTTTTTGCTTAAAAAACATTTGATACGCCTCGAGTGCTCGGATATGTTACTGTTTTGGTTCAGAGTGCAGTAAGTGGGACAGAATATATACTACCGAAAATAGTAATAAGCATTGCGGATATCTACGGGTCTAACCAGTAAAACAAACTGCAGTCCATTGATCTGTTCGAACAGGAATTTCTGAAAATGCAGTTGACGTGCTCATCGTGAAACCGATCATAAGTTTTTTATGTGCTCGACCTAACTTTGGAAATAGCCTGGATCGCTCACGATTAGAAGAGATACAGCCGAAGGACAAACCGGGAATATCAGTAAGAGATTTTAACATGAAACGTCAGTCAGAAACGTGTGCATCATGAAGAAGATCCAAACAATTTTGTTCTCAAGAGTGATCTTAATTTGCGCATTGGAATGACTGTTTTTGGTTACGAGTCCTGGTAATGTTTAAAACCCTGCGCGTACCCTGTCGTAATCATGAGCCATCTCCTAAAACCAATGTTTTATTTACCGGGGGTCATTTAGAACATCTGAAAATGTAGTATCATCCGTCAGCCGAACGGGGATTGGTTATAAACAGCAGAAGAGAAGTAAACAGGCATGGACAGCGTTCATCATGCAGCCTTACCAATAATATTGGAAGCTTCTGCACATGAGAGATAGCTCAGTGGTAATGACGGCGATTACACGTAAACCACAATGTTGTGGGCTCGCGCAGCTTTGAATGCTTTCGACTAGATTTGGACAATCTAGCAGAATAAATTCCACAGTTTGCCCGCACGGCGGCAAAATTCTGATAGCTATAAAGTTGACTTGTACGCATAGAACGAACAAGCACGTAGCAAAAAAGTATGAAAACTTCTATATAAGGAAGAGTACACTGATATGAAGTATTTAAAAAAACATTCTGGACGAAATGACGATAGGAACCGTGTGATGAAGCAATCCGCGTTAGCCGGCATTAGGAATAGGCGCCTCAGTTCTAGATTTAGTTGAACAAACGAACGGATAGGTTGGTTTAAAAAATATTACAATATGCGAGGGCGCCTAGAATGCCGTGATAGTGATTGAGCGCCATCCCATTCAGGTAGACCAACCACCACAATCTTCCGACTCACAATTCCTAGAGCTCATATAACAACCTATTTGATCACAGGCAGTGACTACAAATTACACCGAACGTCTAGGTTTGTGGTAGTTCAGTGGGACCTACGCCAACTACCATCCACACGGTCGCGCAGATTGAGTCCGGGTTTTCATGACTGCTCTTGCCCATGTTTGAGCATCCTGAAAGCACCCAGCCATCACATGTGACCCAATGTGCCGCATGTTGAATACGCTTGAACAGTCAGCTGACCAACTGTCATTTAGTTGCGATTGTGGGAGATGACCAAGAAGAATGACAGAAACGGGTTATTGCATTATATGTACTTGTTTGAGTCACAAGCAAATATATTTCTGTACCAGATGCCCAACGATTACTATGCACAGGGATGTTAGGGTAGAGTAAACTTAATTCGAAGGTCCCTTCGAGAATCTCGAAGGCGTTTGATTGATGCGTATTCTCAGGTCCGCTTTTTGAATACAAAGAGGAGCGTTTTTCTTCGTTACGGTGGTAGCAATACAAACTATCCGCGGTTAGCTTAACCTCATCTCGTCTCTGCTGTCGTTGCATTTTTAATCGGCAGGTGAATTTTCGGTATCGTAAATTTACGATTCATCTTTGTCAAAGGTAGATCATTCAATCGGTCACCATTTCTCGCTAGACCTTAAATGTGAGCCTCGTTCATTTGTTTTTCTCAAAACAATTCAGTCGAGCTGAACACACTGATGGACAGCTTAACTGCAAATTCGCGAAGTAAGTTGGATAGAAGAACACGCAAATGCAGATTCAAGAGAGGCGATTCAGGAATGAAACGAACATCTCTGCACTAGAAGGTGATGTTGGTTCAGTCCGTACATGAAATGCCCACTTGTCAGTTACAAACGGTGCGTTTGTCTTTCCTGACCACATCGTCAACGGTTAAAGCTATAAGGACCCAGAGATAGCACGTCTACTTCCAGTGACGTCCGGCCAACAGCCGTCAAAACGAGACTAGACTTTGATGCGATGTGACGGCTTGCGCATCATCTAGGTGAGCATGAGTCAGCTGGGCTGTTGATATACTCCGTATGTTTTTCATCTTTGAGGGGTGTTGATCGGACGTACAAGTCTGCTTCGTGCTGTGATCGTGCGCTGGCCGACATGCTATTTCATTTTGTGGACACGGACCGTACACTTGTTGACTCCTGAGCTAGATATCTCTTCTAGACTTGTTATGTGAACTACCAGAAGGAACCTTCCGTCTGGCTTCTAACAACTCCAGGGATTTCTCTGAAATCCAATGTTTGTTTACCCCATGTACCCCTTTACCGCATGCTACAGTACCTGCTTTCTGAATGGCCTGAGATTTGAGTCCAGCAGCTATAGGGTCTTCGGAGTGAGTACCACTAAGGCAGCTTTCTAAGCTGGTTTGGTAATTATGCCTTACCGATGGTAAAGCCAGTTTCTCAACAGCTAACCGTTGCTGTCGGTGGGGTCGTTGCCCAGCAAAAGTAAGAACAAAACGACAACGTACCAACGCATGATCTGAATCCAAGCATGTGCTCCAATAAGAACGACAGTCTTGAATGGAACCCCGCCACCTATAACTAACGGCTATGTGGTCTATCTGAGACCAGGCCTGATTCGGAGAAGGCGGGCGCCAAGTATAGCATTGACGTGCACGATGCCTAAAACCAGTACTGGCTAAAAATAGATTATGCTCAGCGCACAGCTGCAACAATCGCCCACCATTATCTGATCGATGTGATGCTATCCCAAACCTACCACCTAAACGAGATTCGGCTTCACCAAGGCGACCGACCTGGGCATTCATATCTCCGGCCAGAAACGACTATATCAGAGCCACGTGTCGACCGAAGGAGAGTGGCCAGATCCGAGTAAAATGCGTCCTTGACGCCGATGTCACTACAGTCAGTAGGAGCATAAGCAGACACAATGAATAAATTTCTGAAAGTTTTGCGTCTAGAGCTGGTTTTAACAGAACCTGCCAAGCGGACGGCACAAAGTCTACTGTTAACAGGAATCCAATCTACTAATGCGGCTGCGGCCGTCGTGCTGAGAACTATACCTACCCCAGCCTGACCTGTAACAGCGGCTGTGGAGTCACCCGAAGTGTATAACCAGTATCGGGTAGACAATGCGGGTGCTGTTAGTTCCATACGTTGACTACTGTCATGGATTCTAGTCTCCGAGATACAGCAGACATCAACGTGCAACGAGTCTAGCGTTCGTGCGAGAGCCGCTTGCTGACCTATCTGTTTTAGCGTGCGAACGTTGAAGGCACCTATATTAATTCGCATTCTAGGTCTAAGCAAGGGACGAGGGAGGCCTGAAGCTGAAAGGCAAGAGACGGAACTTACCGGCTCAGTGTTACTACAGTTAGCTACATCTGTTGTGGGACCTGTAGAGTAATTATCAGAAATGGAGGTGGGGAGGGGCCTGAGAGCTAAATTTGATAGGACAGTGGGGGAGGGGTCAGCAGTAGCATGTTTTCGCCTATCCACCCTGCTGTATGCAGCAGATAGGGCGACCCGGTTTATACTGCGAGACGGCCGATGCAGTATGGATTTATTGTTGTGAATATTCATGGTTGTGTGTGGGCTGAGATACTGCCAGGACGCCCAGACCTAGACAGGAGAACGATTAGGGTTCTCAACCAAAGCCTTTGGCTCAAAAGCCTGTACCGCAAGGCAGCGGTTGGGTGGCAATGTACCAGAACTGGTACTTTTTCCGGAAAAAGATGCCAACCTTCTTCCAACCCCCAACCTGGAGGACCAGAGACTGGTTTGTCAGACCTCTACCCATTGGCCTGCCTGGTATGAGTGACTCTATCGGTGTGGTGACCACACCGTCCAGTTTAGCCCAATAGGTCATCGAGATGCGCAAGCCGTCACACCACGTCAAGGTCCAGTCTCGTTGTGACAGAACATTTACTGACAATTTGTCAGTCCAGAACGACTCGGCATTTCAGGAAGATAATGCTCCGATCGACCTTTTTTTTACAGGAGTTCGAGTGACTTTGCAACGAAAGCACTTTCTTCAGAATGAATGCACATCGACTGCGTTACTTATTTTTTTTGTTCAGCGTGTAGTGCGCTAGAGATATATTATCTAGTTAGGTAGACAGGTTACAAGTTTGACGAGCAAATGCGAAAATCGACCAATTTAAGAGTGACGAATATTCGGCAGAGATTGTTTAGGAGATCGATGCTGGCAAGCCAGCGCAGGTGCAGTGCATCGAGAGCGAGATCGACAGTATCCGATCCAGCTAGCCAATAATAACTGACCCCGACCAAATGTATTACCCATGGGTGCATAGTGTGTGGGCTGGATGCCTGAGCCCACTGTGCATCGTTCTTTGTCC
>LOND01000376.1:116949-149263 GCA_014220965.1 Paragonimus kellicotti
TGCTTATTTAAAGTGCACTCTAGATGGTTTAGCAATACAAATACACAGCCCGTGATGGTTAGGTCCCGTGTCAGATCCGCCGGGCACTATCTAACGAGACCGCCAACATTTGAGTAAAATCGCGAAATGGTCAAGCAACAATGTGGTCTCAAAGTATAATTAAAGTGTATGGATGTCGCCTTTCCAGGTGAGGATCTTGTGATCACCAAGTCGTTATTTAGAGACGTAATTTGAGATGACAGCTTGCCACAGCCAATGGTACGTCTGCATCCACAACATTCCTAGTGCTTTCCGCTTAAACACAATTCATGCAGCTCGTTGTTTCCTTCTTTTCATACTATTTGGGGTATTCCACATTACTAATGCGCTGAAGGGCGGTTCGGGCCACAGTACGCTGCGATCAGGTTGAAGGAATAAATGAACCTTAGGCAATAACTGCAGATGTTTCTCTTTTCATTCGAAACACGCCGCTGATAATACTGGATGTCATATCGTGGCTCTACTCATTTACTGTGCTCTTGACTAGGTTTGGCTAAACCGGCAGCACTTCACCCCTGAGCGATTCAGATAGGATAGAATTGTTAAAAGCCGATGGAACAATTGACTCAAATGTTGGCGGTCTCGTTAGATAGTGCCCGGCAGACCTGACACGGGACCTAACCATCACGGGCCTGTCTCTTTGTATTGCTAAACCATCTAGAGTGCACTTTAAATAAGCATGAGCGAACAGCCGCGTTACCCACGCGATTATCTTACTGGAGATGGGCTATTCAGAGGAGACAACGACAGTGAGACAAAACCAGTCTACTGATACCTTCGTCTTAAACAGGCCGCTGTTCGGAACTACAGTGTAAAATGATAAACGTTTCCTTTAGACGACAACGTCTTTTTGACACCAGAGGTGCAGCAGGGCGGCAAACACATATACACATAGATGGCTGAGTCTTGCACTAAAAATGCCAACTAGTCGTCTGCTAAGCCGGACAATTTCGCTGATATCACAGCCGGTTGGCATGGGGCGCAAGGTGAACAACTGATAGCCTGGCATAGAAAAACGAAGATAAATGCTAGTAGGTTAGTCGACGTTCGTCACTCGGGGCGCGCAGACGGCGAGTAACAGGGTGCAGTGGTGTGAGTATTGTTTTTTCGGCCGAGTTGTCTGTGACCGCAGATGTCGTGGTACTTCCACATACAACTCGGTTGTTTGTAACCAACATGCATCCACCATGATACTGGACGTCTAGGATAAGACGGAAGTTTTTACTAATGTTTAATCCTGTTTAACTTAGGGTTGTTTTGTGGTTTTCTCTTTTACTGATTATGTGACTGTTAAAGATCATTATCAACCACTTCTGTGTTGTTGTCTATTACTGCGTTCGAATCCACTACTCCAGAAATAATGTCATAAAACCAAAATACGTAGGTTAAGTAACAAAATTCGGGGCACTCACATTTCCCAAGCAATTCGAAAAAAATTAGCACGTGCAAGCCTCGTCCTATGGGATACACAAAAACCAGCCCCTATGGAATCGCACAATCTAACTGGGGTTTTTCTATTAAGACCTCGCGAATTAGATCAGTGCAAGTTACAGTGAACGATCACGAGGAGCAAGCAATTGGGAGGGTTATCTTTCCGTTCACACAATTTGACGGACAGAATCCAAACAAACCAGACAATTGTGAACGGATTTACAGTTATGTGCAAAGCTCCATTATTATCAAGCTAACCGACGAGGACTACAATGACCATGACGAGGGGGAAACGAATTTGCATACATACATATATAGATATATATGCATGCAATCACACATACACCGGTCAGCACACCGCCCAAAGATCGATTCGAGTCACGATATGCAGCGGCAGATGCAGTGGGGCCAGCACAACGGTTAGAGGTGGGAGTCAGGTCTGTCAAGGAGAGGCTGTAACAGCGCAGTATGTTGCGCACGCCTGCATACGTGCATATTTCGACTGTCCAATTAGACCGACAAAATCAATATTATAGAGGGCGGCACACGAATTGGGTAAACAAACCAATGTGTGCGAGTATAAGCACACAGTTGAAGAACGCCAGATAACGCAGGGGCCTTCTGCCATATAGGTGATGGAGAGATTTTCAGCCGGCACAACATAATGACAGAGCCAGGCCACGTAAAGGTCGCGTCGTGTAAAGCCTCATTTGGTGCAGTTTTGTTTATCCATCGAGAAAATAAAGCCGTCGCAAACCTTTGAAGTCTGCTAGTCTTTTCGGAAGAAACAGGGAAACTACATTGTCTGTGCACGCATAGGTCAGCTGGGATATATTAAACGAACCAGATGCGTTATGGTACGAACACGAATGCGCGTAACATGCACACAAGCATGCGCACACACAGATAGTGAAGATGAAATCTGTAAGAAAGAAACCAAGTTAAATTTTAAGCAGCCTTCTTGATACTTACTGACAAGGCAGCATCCCAAGACCGGCTTAACCGTCATGTATTGTAAAGAACCACAACACTAAGGAATCAATTTGGCGAGTAGCACGCATGGTGGGAAAAATACCATTGAAACACAAACATTATAAAAACATGCTTATATGTCGAAAAAGTCATGAATGAATACTGCGCTGTCTACAAAAGACTCGTGGATTAACCAACTTATCTTTTTATTCAAGAAGGTAATTCCATCTGATCAATATTTATTGGCTTTTCCTGTGCATTCAATTAATGCGACTTTTACAACTTTGATCAGAATAAGGTCAGTAGTTTTCGCACAACCATGCCTCCAACATAGATACATCCTAGATAAACCAGACCGCAGTACTGACGAACATTCCACCGACTACCCCGAACGATTTGTGAGAGTCCACCGTTGGCGCAGTGCGTTTCTGAAGTAATCTGAATTTCTGAAGAAAAAACTTGGAACGGTGACACAATACGAACGCGTTTGCACACCTCAAACCCATCGATCGTTCGATTGATTGTATGATGGATGGAGACGTCAATCAAGTCAGTAATTTTCAAGTAATCTCGTATACCCGAGACGTGTAAACGTGAGTCCATATGTGTCTACATATGTTCCAAAGAGCAAGCGACTATCACGTACGGGTAGCGTCACAAGAGGCATGTTGTACGTAGAGAAACAGTGGAGCGAATGCTGTACGCTGTTCGCACCTAGGATCGTCACGTGGTGACCTCAGGTGAACCGTGAACCCATACATCCTATTGGTAGCCTGTCCACACACCGCAGTTGAAACACACTAACATGTGCCAGTTGATGACTGTTTCATTTGAAGCTTGTACATTGTAAATTTTCTGATTTAAATCGCTTGATAAAGGCTCTCCGAGAGGGTCGAAACGTTGCGAAACCGATAACTCTGGTTTTTAACTCGTTGTGGCTTAACCAAGGAATTACTTAATTAATGCTGTACATATTTTCGTCAGCCGGTGTTAACCATCTCTGTCACTTCCGTCCGAGGGTTCATTTGACAGGGCGCATTAAGCTTACCACATCATTGTATTTCAGTGACCTCACGTTTGCTGATCTGGCCTTTGTTTTTCACGGTAGAACTGACACGTGCGCATTCTAATGGGTAACGTATTGAAAAACATGACCACCCCTTGTAACGAACAAGTACACACAACAATACATTACGAACTAACTTAGAATGCTGTCGAAAGTGGCGGAATGAGAGACCAACTTACCTTAGGTTTGGTTTGTTCATAACGTGTCTGCAGACTGGTGATCGCTTCAGAAATTTCCATTTGCAAGTGGCGATTAACCGCTGGGAAGTTGAACGAGCGCTCCAAGCGAACAGTAGCCATCACAATAGCGTCTAGAATCGGAATAGCAAAATAAACTTGATGAGGGTGAGATCACGCATCGAGATAAGCAAGGAAACAAGTGGCTATTGAGTAAACGGTGGAATTGTCTGATTGGTGATAGATAAACGCACTTGATCAGCTGATTCAAGACAAACGCATGTTTGATGTTGCTCTACAGAATGTTAATAAATTACTGGCAGAAGAATCAAATCAACAACAGAAAGCAGCACTCTAGATGGACATTTTTTTATCCGGAATGATGACCCCTAATCATGTTGCGTTTTAAGGACAATAGTCGCGATTCCGTATATAAATTCGAAATTGAGTCCAATTTATACTGTGACATGAGCTATCGTTGACCTCGTTAATTTAAATAAACGTTAAATGGTGAAAAATATAACTGTTTGAAACAGTTATGGATGGAGACTCTTCAATGAATGTGATGAGCTCCTACGAGAAATAACTCTCAGACAGCGGTGTCAGTGGTCGTGGTATCTCCAAAATGACAACTGACACACCATTTTTAGTTGACGCTTCAGATGAAGTCTTCAGGGCTCTTGAGGACCTCGTTATTTTATCGAATAGTTTGCGATCCCTCTGAGTAGTGTCCAGAACAACAAGTGCCTTACCAGAATAAACATACGGTTCCTCACTCCAGAAGGTGCGTTCATATTGAGTCGAGGTTGAATGAAAAATGAAGTCATGACAGAGAAACCTTCCAGTCACTTAGCTACGGTAGCAAACGCAACATCTTAATCGAGGGACTACATGGGAGCATAGAAAAAAACAACGGTTACCGATTAGGCGGGGCCAGATAGCCACCATTTGGGCGGTCTCTGCACCAGACACATGTAGACAAGCGGACATCAGTTTAACGCAGCTAGCCTGGCATACGGAGCGCAGCGGTTTCCCTGCACAAACGGAGCAAAATTGAAAACGCGCCATTCCAGCAACACATTCCGGTCTATGAGTGACCTGAAAGAAAGATTGAAACAGATAGGAGGCCGTTCATAAGACTGTACGTACGTATAAGATTGTTATAAGAGGGGGTTGGTTGTTTTTGCTAGGGCAACGGTAGCGTTAGAGACTTAGTTTAGTTGTTCAGCGAACACTCCAGAGGATCGGTTGATTCATAAACAATCTGAAGGGCTAAATGAGCTGTATGAGACCGTTCGGTCGTACAGATGAAGATGAGAAAATGTGAGGAACCCAGTGTGCACATGTAGACAATTGGCTCTGTTGTCATTGAACTAAAGTGATCAATAAGATAATGTAATTTGCATCCACAAGTCCCATGTTCATATATGATTGTGAAAGGAGACAGGCACTGTGGTTAGTTCGCTTTAATCCCCGATTGTTTCAAAGGAAACAAGAGTAAACAAATACTATCCGTTACAACACACTTTACGTGGTTTGAGCCCGTGACAACAGAGACCTGAGTTGCCGGAACTGATTCCTTTTAGAGGTTGTGTGACAATTCTTCTATGGGATAATTCATCCGAAGAGTATCAGTGGTTGCGAAGAAACATGACATTTAATCGAAGTGCTATGAACTATGCATGTGAGTGAACATCTATCCTGATACTAGGCAGCAAACCATACGACAAGAAAAATCAGTCAGTAGCCTACCGTCTGAGGTCAGCATAGGTCAGGCACAGAAAATCATATAAATCAGCATCCAACCGGACTTCATAAATACGCCGAAAAGTTTAGTCAGTCCGCATTCCAAGGGATCTTTCAACAGAATGTCTTCTATTTGTCCATGAGTCCAATATAAACCTGCGTGACTGCACGTCAAAACGGTACCATCTCAAAAATTTTCCTTCAACAAACTGCCCATAAAACTATTCGATGAAATCAGTTGGGTTTGCGACCACTATTGATCATCATCATCATCAGAGACAGCAATACATCGGTGGTTCACACTGATGCTTGACTGCCACTATTGAACAACATTATGACTCTCAATGCTACGCAAACTACCTGCTTCGGACGGCTCAAATAGTGGATGGACTGCCTACGGAAGGAATTTGTTCGAAATGAATTGGACGATCACTCTGTTTTGGTTTTATCAACCTAACAATGTGCAGCTCACATTTGATCTAGTAAGTCGTACGACAGCAAATAACGTTCCGATGAAAGGGCTGAATACGATGTGTTAATTAGAGTGGAATAACAGATGTGACGACCAATTGCTTTCGGTAATTCTTCATCAAGGCAGTACAGTTACAGAGGTTATCAAATGTGTATCTGTAGGAGACAATAAGCAAAACTAAGGAATTATTGAATAAAGTGCATCCTGTCAAGTAAGGATCGGATGGGAAAAGGACGGGTTATGCAGTGTTCTTAATGAGGGATTATTTAACACAAAATGGTCAGGAAGAAAAGATTCTTTGCTCAGGTAGTTTAAGAATTCCATAATTCATGACAACAAAAAATGTACGCACTCAAGTCCAACCCCAGCTGAAATCTATCAGTGACGTATATTCATGAAAAGAAGAAGATGATGATCTTCCCATGCAAGACCACCAGACCAGTCACTTTCTAACAGAACTCAAACTATACCTGCATGAAACGTAGTATTCAAAGGATCAGTCAGGGTTACACGTAAACAACAATCCGTATCGGCTTCAGTAATGGATCATCAACAAAAGGCAAAGATGCTTAACGGCCACACCATCATGAGAAGACGGTCAAGTCCAAGTTTAAAGATAAAATAAAGTTATGAAACGTAATAGACAAGATCCATATCTAAACTGAAACAATCGGCATCACGGTGGTCACATTTTGCAAACAATCAAGTTGCAAACGAGAGTAAGATGACACTTTTGCACTGGTTACTACATCATTTCATTAGCCGCCCTTAATCCATAGGTAGCTCAATCAAACAAATGCAGCGTTTACGCCAGTGAACTCGATCAACCACCATTTCCTATAAGGTCTTCAACGTCCAAGTTTGTAAATTACAAGATTATGGCAGAGAAGAACGACCAAACGTATCTAAAGTGGTTAACTCTCTTGGTCGGATGGGTGGGGAAAATAATATTAAAAAAACCCATAAACTTTCAAACGATAACTAGTCATGCATATCAGTTCCTTCTTGTCAGCTCGGTACACAATTCAATAAACAGCGTTCTGACAACCACATGAAAACTCGCAATCCACAAGAGACACGAATAAAGCGGGGAGGAGGAAGTTCAACGAACCTGAGTGGCCAGTTGTGACAGAAGACGACTCGATGCGGACAGCACGTTGACCAGCATGCGTGCTGGTGGGTAGGCCTCCAACATACGTGCTTTTAGGCGCACATCCACATCGTCAAACGGCCGCAGCTGAGCAACGCGATCAGACAGACAACGGAGACGTCGTGTCTCTGTAGCCTCTTCAGATGACGATGAACCGCCCACATTGTTGCGACCTACAGTGTTAGATTGCGATACAGAAGCGCTGGCTGGTCCGAGAACGGAATTGATAGAACCGGTCCGACCCTGCGTCGATCGTTCGATAAGGCTAACAATATTGTCTCGAAGTTGGTTAAAAAAGTTTTCAATCAAATGGTCTAAGTGATTGCGTTGACCGGAAATGTAAGCCTCCAGGTCAGTAAAAAATTGGAAGAAAAACCCATGATTAAGTTTGTAGTTGTATCCGTAAATGCGACTAAAAAAGTGATGTAGTCGATTTTTCGCTTGCTCCAAGTCTGATCGGAAGAAGTCTGAAATGCGCAACAGAAGGCAAGTGGGCTGGGTATTAGGTATACACATATTATTTGAATCGATCAAAGTTATGGCAGAAATCATTTCGAATATGTTGCAAGTTATTGTAGCAGTAAATTTTAAGCTTCAGCTAACATCAAGATGATCAATACAACCAGGGAGCCTGTTATGAACAATGTCCTTACCGGAATTGATATAAAAACGATTGAGTCCAATCCTAAGTTGAATGTGACATTTAATAACCTAGGTGACGCTTGTTATTACGTGAAGAAACTGAGGTCAGCGGGACAGTCAATCCAGCGGCGACTAGAGAACTGGACACCGACATGAATCAACTGAAGTTGAGGCTGTCTCTGTCGACTTAACGCGCCAGCGCGGATGAGAACTCGAGAATCCCCAACAGCTTTGATTAGAGACACTGTCTAATCAGTGATTTGTTGGGAACTTAGGATAACTTGGAAACACTAACACGTTTTTCCTTCTTTCCATCTAGCTCTCTCAAGCCGTTTCGTGTTATTTGGAACAACGTCCGTGTGTCTGTGTCAGGCTTTGTTTCATAAATATGTATACAACGAAGTGTGAAGCTGCAGGATCGCATAGTGAAACGTTTGAACCTACGAGTCGAACTGTGGTAGTCAGCATCGGTTGTTTCGACCATAAGAATTCAGCCGAAAAACTGGCTGGAAAAATGCACACAATGCCGTATTAGCAGTGAAAATCATGAAAACATCGTTCTAGTGTGGACGGTTTGTGAACTGACGGCCACGATAACGTTTTGTAAACGCTGTAGAGAAGTTTAACAGTTGTTTTTTACTAGTATAAACACTAAGTCTTATTACCGTCACATTGAAGAATTCCATTAGTGTGGATTCGCGAAAGCAAAACAAGAGGGTGTGGATGATATGTGCAATATCACTCGAATATCTGTCAATGTATCTCGAATTGATTAGTCGTATCAACAACTTGCTGAGCTGGTTGTTTAAACTGTTCATTTGTGTTTTGACAAAAAATCAAGGCTAAAACGGAATGCAAAGAACAACGAATTTTTAAAACGTAAACAAATGAGTGCGTGTAAATGTATTTATTATGCAAACAACGCATGCGGATAGGGCGAAGCAAAATTGAATGTGGCACAACAAGGTGTGTTTTGAGTGTCTACGAAATTATCAAGGACACACTGATCAGTGTCGTCTATGAGCTTGCAATAGCCATGTGGTAACGACGCTCCTCTACCTACCAATTACAGAGCAGTAGGTTATCGCCCAGGTAGTCTCGACTGTTCATATCTAGGTTTGGACATATTGACAAAACTCATCTCACACGTGATTTTTTACGTCACATGCCGGCCAACTCTATACAATATTAGATGTATGCGAAACAAAAAATGTGAATTAAAAAGGCCGAAAACCAGTCGCCCTGATATCCTAGAAAGATCCAACAAACAAACACAACYRAYAACATGGGTGATCCGAGAAGTACTCAAGTGGGCTGGCACGTCTCGTGACCAATGCAACTGTGCGAGACTGCTGATGAATCGCTTACTAAGCGTTAGCACTCATTGCCTCAAATAAGGTGTAAAGGCGTGCTGAACACCTTGGATGATAGAACACCATAAAAAGGCAAGAATCTCCACGCGATCAGTTAGATCCACCTTTAATTCGGAAGTGTCATGGAAAGGTATAACTACGTCCGTCCCGAACTCAAGCAAAGTGTAAGCCGCTCTGGAAGAGTAAACTTCATTAAAACAGCATACTAATCGATGCAAAAGTTGCCAGTACGGGATTGAGAACGATGTCTGCACTTTGCTCTAATGTCTTGGGAGTCAGGTAGTTGAATCAAAGGGTCTGGGTGGGAGTTCAGTATTGGCTTTCGGTTTCTCAATCATACCCATACAGATTATGGGCTACTCATCAGGCTTATTATTAAGCAATGTCCCATGCACTCGTTATTTAGTGGAGGTGCCGGCGGAGAATTATTCCACGAAAACACAAAATCGCATCAACTCGATCGTGAAACTTTCTTTTATCCTAACGTTCAAATTTCGTCCCTTTATCTTCTTTGGTTTTGATTATTTCATCAAATGCAACCACAATTTATCGGCTATTAATGGCAAAAACATTGTCCATCACGACAAAAAGAGGCGTGATTCGGCTGGCTAGTAAAAACCTGTTTACAAAGCAGCACCAGCTCGCATAGTAGACATTTCCGTTACCAATATTTGCCTCACCACGGTTATTTTCTACTCTTTATTGCTCCTAACTTCGACGCAATAGTACATGCAACCTGATCATTACTCACAAGCGAAAGTGGTTGAGCGTTCACATATGATAATTCGGTCGTGCCTAATGTGAGGTCAATGGCGCAGTGGTAAACACGGTTGCCTCATGAAAGCATGGCCGGAGTTCTAGTCCCGGCAGTGGCAAGGATATGCACTACTGACGAGCTCTAATGAGAGCGAAACTCGAGTCTAGTGCTTCTTTTCGAAAGGGGCCGACTGGAAAGTCTATGGGAATGCGACAGCTGCGATCAATTGTGGGTGATGTTTAATCTACATGCATAGTTCCAACAGCCAAAACCGCGACAAATAATCTACCCACCGTCTAGTCACATTTACCAACCAACATGAACACAATGACTAGGGAACCCAGTACAATAATAAACGCCCCGGATTTTAATGTAAACCGGTCTTTATATGAGCAAAGCTGTGTGGATACCTAAACACTGAAAATGTAACACGATTCATCAGAAATCCAATACCAGCTCTGAATGCCCAAAATTTACCGGGCGGGGGCAGTGTTTCTACAACACTCGGATACTTGCCCAGATGCTTTGGAGATTGCTTGCGCAAATTTTCCGTTATGATATAACTAGTTCCAGATGGCTCAGCAATAACGACATACGCCACCGAGCTGACTTTTGTAGACCTGAGACTTGAGTGTTTCTAACCGTCTATAGTTTCCGTATCAAAATCCTTATATCACCCAGTCTACATGAGGTAACAAATAACATGAAAACAAATACCGCTTAGTGTAGATATGGAAAATTTAACCCCCATTGTATACATCCATGTTAGTGATACATTATTAATTTATCACTGCAATAGACCATATAAGAATCGCTTATTGGAATTATATGTCAGACCTAATAGTGTCTCATCGTACGTGTAACTGATCCTTGGGCCCTGAACCGAAGACACGTTATAAGTCGATGAAGACAAGCCAGTCAACAGTGAATGATATCAGCGTTAGACCATGTGGTGAAAGATACTCTGGTTTTCGTACACTTACACTGAATTACCAGATGTGAGTCAAGTACATTCAGCAGCTGCTATCAGTAATATCGAATTTAAATATCCATCGGTGCAGACACGATTAACGACTCCATAAAACCGCAATGAGTTAAATTTAGTTGGTCCTATTATAGAATAATCCCTGGAGAGTTATTTAGGCCTATTAATAAATGCTATCTGCGAAGTTAGAAGCCACACGATTATCAACGTTGATAGTTGTAAAATCTCCGAACGAAGACGACAGGCGAACAGCTTAGTCACGTGTGACACGGCGCTCCACATTGCTTCGTCCTTTAACGAAATGCCGAATGACATCAATGCGACAACTTAGAAGTAAGCACTCCGAGTAAAACGGTAATTTGAATTCAAACGAACGGAATTAAAGCTGTTGAAGGACAAACTGGCCATGAATGAATGGGAGCAAGCTGATCAACACTTAGGACAGGCTTCTTCAGTTGGAAGAAACAGATCATAAGTGTGCTGACAATAGTGTAAACCAATGCCAAACAACGATCGCAACTCAGAATATAGGACCAAAAGGGTAGATGGATCCAGCGATCAAATCAGAACATAACCTACCTCCATTCTGGAGTATCTCATGCGAAAGTTTCTATTTTCGTCCACACTCATTTAAGCCACCATTTCTTATTACGCAAGTAAATCAAGGCAAACTAACAAGATTTGGTTATATATACATATATACGGCCAAACCGTTCAGATGCAACGCAAGATTGACCTGACCACAGGCAAACGCTCACGTGTCGCCTGTCCCTTTGTTAATACGATTATGATTACAACACTCCTGAGAAAGGCCACTCGAGGTGATTGCAATTTTGGATACTGCAATTTGCTCTTATTGTTCAGCATTTCTCCATACATACCAAACACGATCCACAAACCGTTTGACTTCGTTCGTACTAAATTTGGTGAGGATATCTTACAAAATATTTTATCATCTGTACGAATAAGGATGAGAAAGGTAGTAGTTACCATGAGAACATATCTGAATCAAGTAATGTATAACTAAATATTAAAAATGGCCTAATAGTGGATCAGAGATAATATATTACACTTCACCATTATTGTCTATCTATAAGAGAGGAAAAGTAGACTCAAAACTCGGGAGGTTTGAAACTCAGATCACTCAATCCGGATTTAACAGCTTGGTAAATTTTCAAGAAGGTACCATTAGAACGTAAACCAGCGGCCTAGAATATGTACATTTAATGACAAAAAATATATTTCCCACGTTAAACATGACAGGGTTTTGTGATTAATTAATATACAAAAAGATGTAGAGAGTTGACAGAAGCATCGAAATATACACAGAGCAATGAGCCTAACGGCGAAGTTAAAATGAGGTTAGATTATTATCAGACTACACAGATTCCCACACTAATTTACTTTGTGTGAAGTGAGACGAGAATTAAACTACAAATGGTTAATAAATGTTATCAGAGAATTTCTGGAAATAATCGGAGCAAAAATTCATTTTCTGATTGGGAACTATACGAACCATCCAAAATGATAGATTCCATCAATAAAAGTAACGGATTTTTAGAAGGCAGAAAGCATAAGCGTTATGTCAAAAAATATACAAGTTTACACATGTTTCAGCACGGATTTTCGCAGTTATTTTGTGAGTGTTGAGTATGATCGGTATAGTCTTTCTACATAAACCTATATACAAGCTGGTTATCCGTATATCGCGAAAATTGTTGCCCGTACCTAAGTACACAGTGTACACCTACACAGCCCGATACACACAGCCAGAGGTCAAACAGCATTGTAATCCATTATGAGTATGGAGTGAGATGACCTCATGAGTGTGATTAGTCAACCGTGGTCAAACATCAAAATAATATTTGAAGAAAAAAAAAACAATTTCAAAGTTAGTCCAGGGTTTTGGCAACCTAGGGAAACCACAAATCAAGAAACATGAAGCGAAATATATATAAAAAAGTTTATCTTACACTCAAGAGCAACACTGTCGTTATTCATTTGCTCGGCAAGCCGAAGCCAATTCACGTTAGCCTGCTGTAAGAACTGTCGTTGGCTCAATGCATACATATCTGCTTCCATTTGTTTGTCGCAGCAAGACTCATCGGGGACCGGGCATAGACCCATCGAATAGCCTAAATATATGTAATTAGTAGAGAGATGATAAACGGACAGTTACCAGTTCCCGAGATGAGAGGTTGGTTACCACGTACGGATGTGTAACGTACTCTTAACCATTCTTGTTTTGATCGGATACAATCCAACGCACGAACCGGTGTTGGATAATGTACGACGGAATAGATCAAAACATGAACTACAGACCACCAGAAAAACGAAAAGCTATCCATACTCAGGAGTGGGATATAAAATGGAAGACCACTGTTCTTTGCATAATCTACAAATTAAAAAAAAGTATTTATAGAATGACAAACTTAGCGAGGATACAAGCAAGTAAAAAATCGGACTCAAAGTGAAGACAGGTATAACCCTCCGTTGTACAGGTTAGCATCAACAAACTACTACCATGGTGACTAACTAAGCACAACACGACGTAGAACCCATGACAAGTTGACGACAAACGCTCTAGAGTGACATTTCGGTCGTGAGAATCAGCACAACTTTCAAGATAACAATAAATAAAAGGTGTAGGTTGGAGTTGATGAATGAAAAAAGAACCACAAAATTTCAATTTAATGACGCGACAAAGGGGTTCAAATTTTCATACACTCAGCCGTTCAGTGCGTTCTTGACAAATGGATCAGAAAGGACTAAAATTTTGGTTAGGCGAGAAATTACAGACGAATTGTAAACTTCGGTGAGGCAACACTATAAACGACCACATATTGGACAATCTAGTTCGGCAGCCAGAGGTATAGGTGGTAGACGCTAAGATCGAAAACAACAATTCTGGACATGGAACGTATGGTAGAGTCTTTGAGCGCCGCCAATTTTGACAGATCCCGTTTGGGTATAATAAGTCTGGAGACCCGGAATGACGCACAGTAACAAATCCCCTGTGATGTAACTAGGGAGAGTAGAACTTTTTAGATGAGTAGCCAGTCGGTAGAATGGATCTGAGTTCTGTTTCAAAATTTGTATTCGTTAGAGCAGATAGTCCATTCAACATTTCACATCAGTCCACCTGCTTCAGTAGTACGATCTCACCATCTTTATATCTAAACTATAACTGTCCATCTTTCATGTTTGCGACAGCCAACACATGGCGATGAATGATTAGCATGTCGAAAGCATGTAGTGACATCGCCAGATACAGTCATTCATGACATCAAAAGTGCTTAGGATTGCGAGTAAACATATGGTGTACAAAAACTGTACGATAAATCCTACTCCTAGACCGATTTGTAGTACGATTAAAATAACTCGCAAGTATCTGACCATATCTGTCTCCAATGATGAGCCAACATGAAGTGATAAAAATATTTTTCGCCATCCGCTTGCCTAGATACACAACTCAACTGCACAAAAGCGAACACGCACAAGTTGAGATAAGTCCGTTATACAGTCTGTGTGATGCTGCAGCGTTTGTCACAATGAACACTACTTAAAGAAACTGTCAATGGTTTGATAAACTCGCAAACTGGTGAACACAGGCTATGAGAATCCTGCCTGATGTGCTGGGTAACGTCAGTATATATATCGCTTACTGGTTTGAAGACCGCACACATAACTGCATACCCAGTTGGAAACACCGTGCGATATGGCAGTGTCATAATCACTAACGTACTCGTGTCAATATGACTGCTGGATCATGTGAATGAGTTCACTCACTCCATTCGATATTTACACATAACACAAATACAGTCATAGGCATAGCGCCACAAGTACTTCCAAGAGTCGCTAGAAGAAACTTCCGGTGTACATTAACAGCAACCACTCGATGAGTGAGATATGGAATACAATACTCGATGGGATCTATCACAGAATATCGTCAGCAACCTTCAGTTTATGACAATCGGAAGTTCGTGACGGAATTCAGGAGATGGTAGTTAATGCGATAGTTTTACATAATCATATGGACAAGTCAACAACAACACGGGTGGGTCGAGAAAACGTTGAAGGGAGATGATGAAGGGATAAGGAAGCGGAGAAAAGTTAATCACAGCCTGGTAAGTATACTACAAGCACACTTCAGAATCCAGCGAACAACAGCCTGTCAACAGAACCGAAAGGTCATGCGCAAGTCGAGATATCTAGATACTGCTCGGCTTCCTGGATGTAAGAATCAAGTCTATAGTTTGAGTCGTCATCTGATGATATACCTAAAGACACCCACCTTCATACTGGATACATTCTGATGCCGGATATAAGGGATGTTTGTATAGCAAGCAGATCTTTCGATGTTATCGTTTCAGCAAATTACCCTTAATGTGGTGATCCGAATGAAACAAGAACGGTCGGAACATGTTTAAGACAAATTGTTGTTCCGTAATTTGAGGAAAATTTGTGAGTCATCGGTAATCGCGTTTATCAGTTAGAATTCACTAGTAGGCTGTCTCAAACAAATAAATAATATATAGTACACAATTCGTTCTGAGTACACTGATATATCGTAGGCAGCATTGCTTGTACTAAACAATCAACCGTCAATGAACACAGTCTCTTGGCTTGCAAACGACAATGATAGTGGCCTTCATCCATTACATGTGATTGCGGCTGAATGTGAAAGGGAGTGGAAACAAATAGTGTTTCCAGTTCAGTTACCTTACCATCAACCATGTGCTATTAAAAAATAAGTATCAGACTGTCATACTTATATCCTTCAGGAAAAGAATCAAAGGCCCATATCCCTAGGGCTAGAATAGTCAACGCCAGTTTAGGTTGCGTTTGATAACGAAAACGTATAGCCAAGAAGGCAATACTAAGCGTACTAATAAATCGACTATGAAGGCGGTTTTACTCTTGCTGCTGTTAACGGTGAAGGGCGGAGACAATCTTCAGCTACTTGGGCACTAATATCTGTGTTCAACATTGTGTGTCGCAGGGCATCAACGGATAAGCGGCCGTGAATATGATAGATATTCGATTGCGATTAACTAAACAGTTAAACTATCTTCTTTGGGGATGTTTATGCATACACAATTTACCGACGAACTAAAGACCTAAACTAGCCGTATGCTACACTAAACACTCTCTACCAAGGTCAACCTGCTGATAAAAGATGGGAAAAAGTGGCCTGGCAATAAAAACAGTCATAAAATAATCATTTTTCTCCTCTGATTCCCTCGGACGGTTGTGGCAGCTGGGCACCAGTATAAACCACTGATTTAATTCCAAAGATAATAAAGATGATAAGATTGGCTAGAGTACATCGCGTTCACCTCTCGAGATTCAGGCCTTGTGACGCATATGGTCATCGCAAGTTACCTTCGAATCCTGTTACAGACGTTCGGAGAACTAAGATGTGGTCGAATTTGGTCTACAGGATGATGCTTGCAAGGTTAGGCCCTTTTTCCGGAAGTTGGGCGCACGTGAACATGGGAGGTACGTCGACTTTATCTTACCAAAATGCGCTTTCAGTCATACACTAGCCAAGACAGTGAAGCCGCTGACAGAGATATTTGGGGAGCAGTCATGCATGACCAACACAGGACTGGTATTTCAAACTGGTAAAGAACGAGGCGATCGACTACATACCGTTTGCCGAAACCGTCGACCGTGAATGCGTGCGATCCAACCTTATAGAAATGATGTACGATCAACTCAAATGTGTAATCTACGTGTGTGCCCTTCAACCTCCACATGAGGCGGACATTCGCACCCGACTCCTCGCCAGAGTGGAATAGGACCCTAACTTCAGAATACTAATGTACGCTTGATCTCAAACACGATACGGCGATGGTGGAACATAGGTTCCGACAATAGCCCCCAGCACCGGGCACGCTGCTGTCCATTCGAAGCCACCAGTTGCGTATCGAAATCCCAAATATGACTTCGGACAAACCGCTTATCACTCGTTGGGACTGTGGCGATTGACATTAGGTTTGTTTTTGCCCGTTCAAACAACATGCCTGAGAGGAGAGCCATTTGGAGGATCATTGTCAGTCTATCAGGCTGTACATACGTAGGATCAAACGACCGATCAGGAAGCATTTCGTGAAGTTTACATGCATGTTGGCCAAGTTTAAAGTCAACTTTATCAACCGTCGAAAATTCGTCACGATCTACATCGATGGCATACCGGTGTGACTACAACTCAATGCGGACATCAGACTTCTTTCTAATCGTACCTGGGAGTTTACTAGCAAACAAGCGATACACACAATAAAGCAGACGGCCCATAATGATCACTTGGCACTTTCCAGGATGTTCCCAGCTGCTGCACGAGAACAAAAACCTCACCTTGCTTAAAGCCAGGTGCGTGAGCTGGTTCTGATTCAAGCGACCGGTGCCTTATGCGGCGCTAGCCATCGTCGGCCAGGTATTAGATTCCCTATAGCAAGCAGGAGCCCTCCAGCCAGTCAACTGCTTCGAGTGGACTACACCGATCATTGCCGTAAAGAAACCAAACAGGAAGACATGAATTTCTGTTGGTTTCTCCACCGGTCTTAGTATGGCGTTGGATAATCAACGATATTCTCTTCCTATGCTGGAAAATGTATGCACCAAGTTGAACGGAGAGCGATGCTTTGCGAAATCGAAAATAACGGAAGCTTACATGTAGGTTGAAGACGCCCCATGCTCCAGGGAGTTGATGACAAACAATGCTCAACGCGAGTTGTTCCAGTACACTCGTTTAAAAACTGTCCTTAAGACTGCGACTGGTGTCTCCCAACAAATAATGGACATCACGATGACAGATGTTCCGGACGCAACTTAGCTGGACGATATTGTAGTGATTAGTGTCGATGAGATGAGTTGGTGATGCGTTTGAACCAAGTACTCATCCGAACCAAGGAGTACGGATTCCGCATCCGTCAGGCAAAATTAAAGTTCCGCTGCTAATATGCATGCAGAACACCTGAAAGTCTAGACACATTGTTAGTCACTTGAAGGCCTTCATTAGTTCCAAGTATGCACGTAGTTTAAATGAAACTGAAGACTTACAAAAGATCAGCCTTCTAAAACTTCACAAAGTACCTAACCCAGACGAACTTTCCAGCTTTATCAAACGACGGGGATCCCACTCTAATCACAGCTGACTTTTACTGAAGAAGCCATGGGATGAGATCAACTAATCTAACTTGGGTTCTACTACAATCGACTATCTTCAGGAACGAGTCCTGTGATGTGTGCACTAATTACCGAGAAATAAACTTAATTTCCATCGCTTCGAAAAAATCGATCACTGCGACCCACTACAGGTTGATTTTAAAATACTAAGAACATGGTCGTGAATAGCATGACAGATTCCGACAAATATGCGATCGTACTGATTAACATTTTTACACTACATCAGTTGCCAGAACATAGCCATAACTACAGAAAGCCGATACTTGGTGTCTTTTTCGACATTCGACGGCTGTTTGATTCAGGTGACAGAGGAGTCCTCCGGAAGTGTCTCGTGTGGAAAGGCGTGCTTCAAGGATGTGCAAACATAATCAAGGCATATTACTGACAAATCTTACGAACAGAGTAAGACAAGATGAATTATGGTCGTCCATTAGTATCACAAGTGGTGATTGTCAAGAATGCCCAGTCTCCATTGTTCTGTTTAACGTTATTGTTAAAGACATCTCGGGGAGTGTACCAACTTTGATGAATTGCTTGACGGAATAGGCAGTCGAATAATCAAAGCTTGTACGACATTTAGGAAACAAAAGCAACTGCGACACTCACGTGGTAGCTCCTTATGCGGAACGCCTCAATACGTACCTTACGACGCACGGTTGCGAAACTTGGTCTGTTCGTGCGGACGATGCATAAAAACGCCGTTTTCGATCATCGGCCTCCGTGGCACTGCATGCGTTTAATAGCAATCATAAGGTTTGTTGGTTTTTTTTTTGAGTGCCAATAAACAAACAGACTACACTATACAACATTCAGTGGCTCCGCTGTGATTTGCAAATACCGACCCAGAGTTCAATGTGCCGCCAATGTCGACTGACAGCGGGTACACGGAAACATGCCTCTTCGAAAAGCGGGCTCTCAAAAAGATTACGTAACGATCGCAAGACTTGGTGGTTACAACTTGTAGTCGATATGGGATTAACTTCTGAATCTGGAATTTCCCACAGGCGAGTCTATCTCATTCGGGTCACTGTTACCAAATGTTAGTTAAATTAGTCATTAAGCAGACGGTTCATCAATACATAGCCTGCGAAGGTGTACGGAACGCTGGGCGGCCCAATGAAAGTCGTAATTCAGCTGGTCCTTATTTTGTTGTCCGAGGTTTCAAATGCTCGGAAAGTTCCCACGTTTTGGTATGAACAGATGGTCACTCCGATCGTTAGGAAAGGACTGCATAACGTGTACACCAGCCACCCGAAAATCAGTATGATCTCAGTTACACCCTAGCTGTCAGTGTCTGCTCTACCCGGAGTTACTAGAAAAACCCAAAGAGAAGTGCCGCAGGTCGCGATTGTATTCAAAAAATCCTCACCCTTTGTCAACTGCTCCAGCATCGCCGGCAGCAGTCATGTTTCTAGGTATTACGGTAGCCTTCGACGGAGCTCTGCCCTGAAGACGCTTGCTGAGGACAAGGTACGACTTTCGCACCCGTTAGGATTGGTCATCACGGCGGTGATTCGCACGCCTTCCACGGGAGTTGTTCACGATTGGTAGGGAGTGGATGTGTCCACACACTCTATGAACAGCACGCCAGATAAACGACAGGTCGTCTGGTAGCTTTCGTTGAAACAACTGAAACCCCTTCGTGACAGGATACTATGCGTCATGTCACGGTACAGCCGAAGAGCTTTTGTGGTGGCTTATAGGAGGCCTAACTCCCAACCATGAATCTATCGGTCTCTCTTAGTACTATCGCTCAATGTCCGCGAAAGGAAGGACGGTGGGAGAACTACGTTTACTTCGCAGCTAGCTTCCACGAGAACAACCGTTCCTCGATCTGTAATAGAAGGACGCACTGGGTGGCAATGAGTTAGCCCACCTGAAGCATGTAGCATCTGCAACAAACCATTTGGGACGTGGATGTCAGTCACATCCACTAGAGACACCTTGCGCAGGATATGACAAAGGTACTATTATCAGTTCCCTCTGCTGACAGGATTGGAATATTTTGGGTGACAGCTACAGAAGTATGTGGTGCACTAGATTGGTTGCGATAATACAGATATTGTTATTCAATTATCTACAGTAACCTGGCTTGAGGAAACCCGATTTTAAATCTGGAGAAGGTTTGACGTAGAAGACTTTACAATGAGTATGTGGAAGTTCACTAAGTAGGGTTTCCTGGATGGCATCATCATGATCTTGTTCAGCAACAGTAGCCTTAAAGATGCAGTCTTTAACGAGAGACGCGCCGCCGACCGACCGACCCTTCTTCTGTTTGATGGTAGCCAGCAAATACCGGTCGAAATTTTCAGTTCAAGAGTAAACATAATGATTCTGAGGAGTAGATATGGCTACTTCGAACGATTCACACTCCGAAATACATTCCAGGACCGATGGTGAGATGTAATTAATAGGCGTATTCGACTTAGTGGATTGGACATGATGATAGATGAGGGTGTAAAACATGCGATACCAATGGTTCCGTTGCTTTAGAGAGTCTGTCGTGGTGAGATCGGAGTGGAAACGTTCTGGATCAGAAGGCCGATCCACAGAAATGACAGCTTGTGAAATAAGTCAGTCGTCACGACCAATCAGACGAAATCAACAGAGTCGATGAATGTACATATCACAACAGCGAGGTGTCCGAAAATCAGGCTTTCTTAACCTCGTAATGTGTGCATCAGAGCTGAAATGGATAGCAAGCACGTGAGTAAGAAGACACCATAAGTGTATGCGTGGAGCGTAATTCGTACAAAACATAGTTATTATTGTCACTACTCCTAAGAATGGGCCATCAATGTACCGATGGGCCGTGGAAGGAAGTAGGAAGCAGTTATTTTACTTCAATTAGGGAATGGATTATTAGGAATAGCTCGTACGATTATTCCTTTAGCAGCGTTCGTTGAGACAGAAGTGACTGGCGGTCTATTGGCGAATGGGCAAATTGACATAGTACACACGAAGCAAACGATGTCTGAAACAGACAATGCCTACGCAACCAGCACCAGCAGATTTTTCTGTGGTTGTCACGTGAATATATAAAATGTATAATGGTGTGAGAGTGTAACAGCCAAGCTAGTGAGAAAAGGATGATCTACAAGGACCATGGCGACTAGGACTCTCGTCACACCAGGTACAACCATATCAGATGAGAGAAAGAAGACGAAAAACAGCAACCCTCATATGGTACATGCCATATTACTAACTGCTCAGGAGTGATCATGTAATGACACGACCCTGTGAACTACTTAACAGTCGCAGTACTGCTGTCTTCCGATCCGAGAAGAACGTGGATAGAAAAAGTATATCAAACTAAAGAGCATTCCGATCGCCCAACAGTTGACCGTGGCCGCCGGCGTATTACCCTAAGTGGCCTAAGAGCTATTTGGTATGATAAAAAAACCTGACATTGTTTTGATCACATCTAGCGATCGTACCCGTAACTATAATCAGACAGCAATGCCTTGTGCGCTGCGCCCTAAGGCCAGATAGGTCCCTAACTGTCAAGTGGATCAAACTTTTGAGTTAGGGGCTTGAGACAAGATATCGGTACAAATGACAAATCAGGGTACATGTGTAGAAATGTAAATACGAGCGAGAAGACTGAAATCCAGCAAGTTAGACGTTATTCAACTGAGAAATGAGAAAAACAGTGCAATAGTAATAACTTGAAATGAAAACGATGTCCACAAACTTTCTTGTCTTAATAAAAGTGTAATAAAACACAGAATAAGCGTAAGCCACATTGGTACACCTTGTTACGTGAGTAAAATGATCATACGCATTACTGTAAAAAATGTAGGTTCTCCAAACATGCATGTGCGTATTAAGGAGTCCGTAGATTGGACATGTCGAGATTGATAAAGGTTGTTACACACTTCGAAGATCGTGTAGACATCATTTTCCACTGCGAGGATCTGATAACTTAGTTCCACGATCAAGAACGTCGAAAAATTGATAACCCGATATCTTCCTCACATCATTCATCATCAACATCATCAAAAACAGGAATATAACAGTGGTTCCCGTTGATGTTGAACCGCCAATCACAAAGAAAGAAGCAACACCGAACAAGAAAAAAGAGGGTCCTAGCTACTGAAAAAAAAAACAGAAAAAGTGTCGGGCAACCGAGTCAGAAGCAGTCTTTAGATCTATAAACAATACGACTGTTGACTGAGAAAAGGAGTGCCGATACTCCCCCGTCCGTCACAAAGTGAAAAATATGAACGATACACTCGCGACTAAACGGGAAACCCGCCTGTTTCTCTTTTACTCGGCTATCTGTGTTTCACAAGCCGCCGCATTACGAGACCCGCCGTTAACTTGGATGTGACAGACACAAAACTAACACTTTTGTAGTTGTCACATATTGTGGTATCTTTATAAAAATGGAAATTACTGTTGACATGCGCTAACCACAGGCCACCCTTTCAGTCTCTTATATGAAATGGAGAAGTGTAGTTAGTTCAAACAACAATCTTTTACCGCTATCCTTTAAAAAAACAAGGAAAAGAAGGTCGTGACCATTGTCAAGACCGACGGCAGCCGGAGCTAACAGTGCCCAAGGGTACGGCTCAAGGCTAAAATGATAATGATGGTTAGGTCAGCCACTTCAGTTTTCGGGAACGTCACGACCAACCATATAACCGTTACTATTTACAACAAAATGAGCTGGCCCCCGTTTTGTTTCCTCATTTGCCCAAAGGTCATACATTCGTAAATGCAGGACATTTAACTGACATTCGAGCGTGGAGAGTATAAGAACGCTTACCAGAAGCGTTGGTGAACAAGTTGCCCAGTTCGAGTCAGGTGAAAGATCCTAACGAACACTGGGAACAAATCGCTGCAGCTATGAAATCATGCTGTGAAGAGGTATGTTCCGAAGGAGCTGTTCAGTTGCGACAGAACTGGATTTCCGTCACGTCGATAAACCTTATGAACAAGCGTCGCTCGATCCCACCTGGCTCTGAATATGATGACGACCGTCGAGAACCTAAACGCAAGCTGACTAAAAGCTTGCGCAAAGACCGTGAGCACTACTTGGTCGAACAGTCGAAAGAGATGAAACGAGCCTTTTTATCTGGGAGTAAAGGGGACCTATTTTCCCCGGTCTGTGATTGTACTGGCAATCAAGACCATATGTGAAAAGATGGTTCACTTATCACCAGCCAATCGCGCCGACTTGACAGGTGGGCTGAACATTTTGAAGAACAGTTCAGCTGGCCTCAACCAGATTATGTGGACGACGGGACCCGAATGGTCAGTTATTGCATTCCAGACGGCCCTCCGTCGGAAGCAGAAGTGGTCCTAGAGCTCAAATTATTGAAGCGTAACAAGGCTCCTGGACCAGACCTCATCTCTCCTTCTCTTTTCAAGGATGGTGGAGAGAGGTTGATATCAGAACTGACAAAACTCCTTCAGACGGTTTGGGAAACTGAAGAGGTAACTCGTGATCAATGCTTATCAACAGTAATTCCCTTTTTCAAAAGTCACTGTGACAGTCATAGGTGCATCAGTATGGTGTCTGTTGCGTCCACGTTACGCTGACGTCATATTAAGTCGGCTGACCAGGTTCATAAAAAGTTAGATACGTGAAGAACAAACAGGATTCCGACCTGGTCGTGGGTGCGTTGATCACATTTCTGGCTTGCAACAAATCGCGGAGCGTCGACATTCTTAGAGGCAGCCGATGGTCGTGGTCTTTTCAAACTTACAAGATGCTTTCGATTCTGTTGCTCGTGGCGTTCTTTGGAACTGCAAGGGAGTACCAGGGAAATACGCCAATCTGCTGGTATCACTGTATGCCACTCTGCATGCAAGGTGAGGGTTGACGAACAGCTGTCTCAGACCTGCATCGCTTCTGGCGGTGTTCGTCAGGGGTATCCGGTCCCCCTCTTTCTGCTTATTTTTGTCATGGACGACATTCTGGAAGGTGTGCTTGAAGGATCTGATGAGCTTGGTATTGGGTCCTTACAGTGAATAATATTATTTTGCTTAGCTGCTCTGCCGAAGACACGCTGAACAAGGTGAGTGACCGAGCTGGTTTGTATGGAACGTGCTCCACGTCTCCGAAGTCGTGTTACCTCGAGACTAGGTCGTCCTCACTTCTACCTTCTTTACTGCAGGTAATCCACTTGAGACTGGACAGTTTCACACACTTGGGTAGCATTATCTCGTCAGCTTGTAATATTGCTGATGAGATATCAGCGAGGATAGCAAAGGCACGAGTTGTCTTTGCCAACCTGCGTCATCTATGGCTGAAAGGAAGAGTATCTAATGTTTGTATGCTTTTTGGCTTACTCAATGGTTCGGGAACGTGGCTTGTTCCCGGAAATGTCAACCGACTTGCTTAGTTTGACCACCGTTGTCTCTGCCAATTAGCTCACACTGAGCGAACTGACCGCATAAACAACACGGCCGTTTGTCACCACGTGTCCCACAATGCTCGCGATGCACGATCAATTGATCAACTAATTACTGAACGGCCTGAGATGGTCGTGGTCACGTACTCCGCATGCCAGCTGAGCGTTTACCGTACCGGGCATTATATACTGAGACCACCAACAGTTGGGTGAAACCACGTGGTGGTCAAGCGACAACGTGGTCACGAAATATGAAAACCCTGACTGCCCACTGAGCAAAGTAGGTAGGTTCGCCTGCCTGGCTAGGGTCCTCGCGATCATGCGAATCGTTAGTTAGAAACGCTATCCGAGATAGCACTGTGCCAGTCAATGCCGTACAAGCATTCATACCATTTCTAGTTCTTCCGCTTAGACTTCTTTTATTAATTTTCAACCTTCTTAGTAACGTTTTCTTCTAGGATATTCCACGTCACTGTTGAGGTGAGCGGCAGCCCGAGCCACAGTACCTTTCAGCCAGGCTCAGGACTGTGGTGCAATGTATGTGTTGTGAATGCGCTGGTTCAGGTAAGTGAAACTGCTCCTTTAAGTACCCATTATATATTTATATTTGACAAGTAAAAACCACAAGGTGTGGCAAACGGGCCACAGTTTGAGAAGAAAGAATTGTGCAAGGTGAAAAAAGGAAAAGGTGAAGAGAAAGAAGTTACAACGACGTACACAGAGACTCGCAACACAAGCGCCATTGACTTCTGTTCTTCGCCATATCAGACAGCGTCCTCAACCAAAGGTGTTCAGTGTCCTTCGGACCTCAGCCAGGAAGCCGGAAGCGCCTTACTGAAGCAAGCTCTAATGTGAGTGCCTTCATACCCAGAACCCAAGTCATCGGTTGACCACCAAACTGTCGCTTCCAGCCCAACCCACCACTCACAAACAAGACACGATGTGGCAGGCGGTGAGTTGGCATTCGTAAGATGTGGCCAAGCCAACGAAGCCTGTGAGACGAGATCAATATGCTTAGGGATCGACAGAGTTTATCCGTTCCGAAGACACGTCGGCAAACTTCGTCACTGCTGATACGGTGTTCCCACTACACGCTGCTAATGCTTCGGAGATACCGATGGTTGAAAAAGGATACTCGATGAACATCTTCCGTGCTTCGTAGCCGTACAATAGGACTGTCCTTACAGTGGCATTGCACATTCGGTCCTTCACAGAAAGACTGGAATCATGCTAATGCAGCGCGCATCTGCTCTGTCCAAACGTTCCATTCTGACTTGAATGCTACATCCGGATTCCTGCTGTACGGCTTCACCCAGTCTACTAGCGCGGAGTCAGGAAGAACACGACTGCGGAGAAACACGCTGTAATGCCTACTTCAAGTTCGACAAATGAATGAAATGCATGTAAATATATAGCATGAAATAGTTGCCAAATATGGCCATTTACAAGTTGAACCAATGTCCGGTTGCTTAGGCCACTTCGCGATTAAGTGGCCAAGTAGGGCCAATTCCATAGCCGTTGCACTCTGATTGGTTCATCGGGCTAGCACGATACCCACACGCACCTTCACGCCTCCTCCTGGTTGGTTCAACCTGCACGCCAGTGTTTTGTTGATGAATATTTCGTCAGCCGTCACCGATGACCTGATTAGGTTGTTTTGATGAAATTGTCTCCTAACACACGCCAACACCGCAGATGGCGTAAGTTGGCCAACGTCATCCAAATCTTTGTCATACGATTTGTGATGTCATCGGGTCAGTGCTAACACAGCTCCCAAGATACATAAACTTCTCGACTGCTTTCAACTGCTCATCACCAAGCGTGAGGATGGACTGAAGTGACCTCTTAGAATGGCCTTATTTTTTGTTGGTATTTTGTTGTACAATTTGACACTTCCTGATGAGGCATGTTTGTTTAGCCCAATTGTATGCCCTATTTCCGCTAGCGTAGAACTTCTTCACTTTTCCGTTCCGCGCGCTACACGCAGGACGCTTGCTGACTGTACGTTTTCTTGTTCCTCGGTCGTGGCAATATATAGAGTACTGCGCTGTTTGTTGTCTTCTGAATTATTGCCATTGGGTAACTCATCGAATCTGGAGTGAGACTTTGTGGGAGAGTTCCCACAAAACGCACCCTCGCCGATCTTGTAACAACATGTTTCACTTATAACATGCAGCGGCCACACCGAAATGACTGACTGAAGCCTCTAACCTCTTTAAAATGTTCTGGGCTCCCTGTTAACCCTTACATATTTAGCTGTTGTCACCTGCACTCTCCATGACTCAAATTGGAATGGCCGGGAGCGACTCCCCACTAACATATTCGCAAGTTGTCAAAGCACATTTCGAGATCTCGTCCATTGTGAAGCTGGATAGAACGGAGAGGCTGGACAACCTTGTTGCACCAAACGTGAGATGCTGAGGGTCGGAGATACGCTGTCGTAAATCCTAATCCTGCCCGAGGTTTGACAGTGAACTGCTTCCAGGATGTTCACATACTTCGCAGACATACTCTTCTTCGCCAGAGTGCAGTTCTATCAACAAGATCGAAGGCCCTTCAGATGTCCAAGAAGACAACTGTTGACCTTCCGTATGAATAGCGGGGTTCAAGCATCTGGCGAAGTGTGAAGATGTGATCAGTGCAGTCACGACCAGGGTGAAACCCAGCTTGCTCCTCACGGATATGTTTCTCGCGCGTTTCGCTTAGTCTACGAAGTACGTTGGCTGCTAGCGACCTCAACGCAATAGGAATAAGTGATTTGCACACGGAGTGCTCGAAATCTTTTTGAAAATGGGGACGATGTTAGTTAGACCTAACATTTAGACAAACTTCACTGATCTACAGCTTTTGGAGTAGAGCCGTTAGTTTCCTGAGTGGGTCTGGGTTTTCATCTACGGAATGAACAGGAGAGAGCCGTCCGGGTCGTGTGCATTGTGAAGTTTAGCAACTTGACCTTGAAAGATTTCTGTTTCCGAGGCTAGATGAACGTCAATAGATCAATCAGCACAGACAGAGTCCGAATACGTGGTGAAGGATGTTGAGGGTTAGTTGAACTTCTGTTAGAAGTGTTCAGCCCAGCGTCCTTAATTTCGTCACAGTTTACGAATAGGCCCACAGTTGCCTGCGCGGACTACCTCGCTCACACCTGGCTTCATGTTACCGTCTGTTCGGACGAAATAGAAAAGCTTCCGAGAGGTCACAGTCACAGCAGCTTGTTTCATCTCGACAAAGATTCGTGTCCATGAGGCCTCACGATCCTCTGATAGTTAGTTCTGGACCTCCAGGCAAGTAGCCATGTGGACAGAACTGTACTCACTACAGGAGGAAGTATTCCGCTTAAGTTTCTCAGCTAAGTTGTTAAGCCACTACGACAGGCTGTAAATGTGTAAGCCATCCTTTCTACATATGACCTCACCAACACCTTAGCTACTGCCAATGCAACCAAAAATCACCCGGCTGTTTATGGATAAAAGTGCCCTTCTCATTTTTTGGCTCGCCCAGTCAAGTAAACCTCAAAAGTTTTAGGCAATTTTCGTAGGTTTACGCTTCAATTCACGGCGGTCTCTTTCACATTCGGAGTCAAGGGAAACAATCAAAGTTTGAAAGTTCTGCTGAATCCCAGGAAACCCACTTCTGCCACATCTGCAATGATCCTTCGGGAAATACGTCGCCGCAAGACGTGCACAGCTATTGAGATCGCTGACCAGCGTCTGCTTCGATCACCAAAATTTTGTAACTTGGGACGGTTTTACTGACAATGAAGTTTGATGAGCGTTCTGTATACTCTCGTCGCTCAATTTCCAACTGCGCACTTCATATGTTTGCAAACAGATGACTTCTAAGCAGACGTCACAGTAATGCGAGCATGAGCAACAACATGACCTGGGTGAAGGAGGTTACTCGTGATGAACAACAACCTTTGAAAGCGTGACGCTACTCATAGCTGGAGGCGATGTGCTCAGTTTGTGTGCATGACTGAACTGCGCGGGTTGGTTTCCAGTTGGCGCACTGCTGTTTTCTAAACTCAAACGCAAAACCCGATATACAGAACCCGTGAGATGTACGTAACTTTAACAGCCGGTCGCCAGTGGTAATACGTTTGTAACCGGACAGAACACACCACCTGCCGCTTCTCCTTTGAAACAAGACAATCAAATACTGCGTTCACATCAACAACAAGCACGATGATGTCCAAACATCTCAACCGTCACAGGAGATTAGAGGAGGCGCTGCGGGCGTCTATGACGAAGTCCGAATTGGTGTGCGACGAAGCATAGGGGAGTGAGACAAATGAAGGAAGTCGTCCACGTCGGCGTCGAGCGATCATGACCGGAAAGATGAGTGTTGTTGCTATGAGCCACTGGTCAACGATAACGAGAAAAGTCTAGCGCACGACTATACGAATCACGGACACGTAGCACAGAGCGTAACAATACCCGAAAACCCCAGAAGAACACAGAAGACCTTGACCTTCAGTCGAGAATGTATTTGCTCTCTAACCAAAGGTAACATTGCAGACCAGCGTCTGCATATATATAGTCTCTGAACAGCCTTGAAGAATCCCACGTTAATTGATGCATTAAAAGTGGGATGGGCCAATCAGAGACGCAGGAGAAACGTGCGCCAAAATTGAGTTTTGGCACGTTGTGGCGCGAAAAGATGAAATTCAAAATCACAATTTATTTTTCGAAGATATCTCGAAAAATAAACCATTTTTGGTGAACTAGACCCTCACCATTATTGTCGACAGTAGGCAGTTCACTAGAGTCCCTTTGGGCGAGATTTCCGATTCGTCGAATTTTACGTCTCTCTCTGTTCCGGCTTGGTCACCACACTCGGCCTCATCACCGACTGAAACGTTTGGTAAAATGCGCTGATTCGTAGCATTGTGCGGAAGTAACTTTGAGCGTATGACAACGCCGCTTTCCGGAGGCAGCACATACCTAGTTCCACACGGCAGCGGTCTTGTCAGAGCAGCATGCTGACCTAATTGACGGAGATCGTAAACACTTGAGAAGTCAATGTTTATCAATTGTTTTTACTCCAATAAAGACAACCAAGAAACGGAGTAAGAAGTGAAAATGAGTGGTTTCGTATGTCAAGACAATGATACTTCTTGACACTTCCTGATCGCCTGACTTGAAGGACGCCATCGGGAGGCTCCGATTCAAAGCCTGACCAGAGAGACCAAACGAAACCGGACCTTCTCCAGGAGATTTCCAAGGGCCTTTGACTCATTTAACAGTTGGGGGCTTGCCTATCACGGTGAGTAAAACACAGCTTTCTGATTATGATATCCACCGCACGTAGCGAACGTACTGAAAGCCATTACAGGTTAGCTAATGACACCGGAAGTTTTTCGGCCGTTTCGGATTATACGCCAGCGGTCACAGTCAACGATTGCGTGTTTGGAGTGCTCCTACCTCTGAAGATAATTTTCCCAACCCACATCTTCCGAATGTGGTAGACATTATTGCCACAGCTGAGGTTTTGCTGTATGCGGATGGGGCGACACTAACTTAACTAACACTCCAATAAAGCACAATCTTTATTGTCTAACGTCGCTGGTTGCCATGCTACGCGTGCGCTCGCGTTTATGACTCAGAATTCCGGCTCCACAACACCCCCCGGTTTCCGCTTGGTATTCCTTGTCCGGTGGTCCAATCTAGCTTAGGAATGGCTCATCCGGTCGCCCGTGCTATCCGCCGTCCGTTTGCATGTAAATCAATAAGTTATGAGAAGTCTCATACCTTCTGGCATCCAACAGGTCTGACAAAACCATGGGGTCAATATAGAGAAACCACTGAAATTTCGATACTCTCCACTAAATTGCATCCTTCATTGCGCGACAATTCTTCTAAAAATTAATTTAATGCACGTCTGTTGTCATTAACATGTTAGTTGAAGCGGTGAATAGCGGCGGACGAAAACGGGCTAAACTCTTGAGTGTTTCCGCGGAACCACATATTTACCAATCTTTCTGTAATACCAAGGTATTACAAACGCGTAAACCACAGCGGAGAAGTGAGGACCACATCAATCCGTAAGGCTTTAAATAGTAATAGATGGGCACGGTATTTCACCTGGAGACAAAAGCGAAAGGTGTAGTCAGATTTAGGCGAGCAATCACGTGGAAAAGTTACAGGTTCATTTGTGTAACCGCTACATCCACAACACTCCTCACGCTAAAAATACCGTCGTGGTTGTTCTACGTGAAGGCTAAACTCCTTTGTCGTCGCAAGAGCAATCAAGCAGTCACTGTGAAGTATGCGAACCTTGCCACTTCCGAAATGGCGATGTTCACGCTGTTTCAGGTTGATCATTTCTTCAGTAAGTCCTTGGAAAAATATAATCCGTTTCATTTGCAGACTGTCTTGCCGCAGATTACTGAATCGATGGGCACTGGCGTTTATGGATTTGATGAGCGCACAAGAGTATGTCGTCGTTGCTTACAGGAGCTTCAAAACCTACCTATTTTATCGACGGGTTGCTGAAAATTAATGTTATCCCATTGAGCGCAGTTGCGTAGTAACCTGTGGAGGACGCTCTTTGAAATAAAACAGGTGTATTGTCCCCCATCGATGACTGCTCTCCGACGTACGGGGACATCCCACAAAGTTTTCGCATCATTGGGCAAGTTCAGATACTGATGGTGCACTTCATCAAAAATTATATTAGTTGAAGCTGTCGACATTTTGTTTTGCAGTACAATCCTCTGACTGACTGATAAGTCCCTCCTTTCCGGAGGTTCTTCTGTTAAACTAAAGGCGGCTTTCACATCATGATATTAGTGATGACGCGTATTGTTAGGTACTACCTGGTTCACGTAGTGGCCCTTCCGATTTCAATTCCAATGAAAACAACTCAGCGAACACCTGAAGTACTTCTTGAGATATCGATTCTTGCAAATGAATTTTAACAAGGCAACTCAGCAATTCAATCTATCCCTGCGTGTATGCCCCTTTTTTAGACGGGGACGGTACACCTCGCCACATACATACTGTTTACCATAATCAAACACATTTATATGAATAATAGCTGCTACGTACGAATATCTTCATCGATGATAGTTCCTCGCCTATCGTGTTGTGATCATTTCTGTGTCCCTTTCTAAGACTGAAAATATTCAATCATGAAAATTCTTGCGGCATGTCCACGTTGATTTTTTTAAACTGGCGGAGAATATTCCATTCACCTTTCACGGAAATAACCAAACGTGTTTGAAAAAGTAATGTAGACCACTGTTATGAACTTTAGAGTTGTGTGTACAATAAGTAGACAGTTAACAAAAAAAACAGCCACGCAAGTTTGCGAAAATTGCCTCTGGTGACCGTCCCGCTGGACGCTTGCAGAATACTCATAGGGCAATCAACCATTCTATGATCCTCGTCTGTGCTGTCAAGGCTTCGTATAGTTTGCTCCGGAAAAATTCACACAGTTTACTGGGACATATGCTGAGACAGATGTTGTGTTTGAGTTACATTGTACGAAGAATTATCATGCCGCAACATACCTACGTGGCATACTTGACTCGTATTTCACATCTTCATTTGGGTCTCATATGCAAACGTTGAAAAGTTTCCTACATAGTCAGGTTGCTTGCGTCGCAGATTTCCAGACGCACAATATAACATGTGTGCAGGTAGAAGTGGCAATTTGCACCCACAACGCACTCACCCTCGATAGGTGTTAGCCGGAAGATGATCACAGTTTGTTTACAAGACTTATCCACATCCAAGAAAGAAGCCCTGAGGATGACATGATGATTGCGGTCAATTGTAATTCTTCATGCTGCATCAGCGGGGGTAACCATTCCATCCATTTATAATCACACTGTTTGAGGTTCGCCGCAAACTCCGCATGCGCATGGAATTGCATGGATGCCACCTTGAGTTTGACGCATTTCGTTGTCGACAGGTAGTGCAAGGCAATTCATTCTCACCACGTATTCC
>LOND01000376.1:161990-174390 GCA_014220965.1 Paragonimus kellicotti
TGGAATGCCGGTAAGAAGGTCCACCAGTTCGAGTCATACCTGAGCTATTTTTTTCTGGAGGGTTATGTTCGCGGCAGTCGTTTTACCTCGCACAGCACTGCTGTTCCGGCATCCCCAGTGCCCGGTTAACTTTCTGTTGGACTGCTGTGAGTAATTACTTGTCCAACTGGTGGTGAAGGTGCGGTGCCTCGAAACCGCCGACGTGCTGACTCTGACGAAGTAACTAGCTCATCCAACGTGCTCAGGGTAACCCAGGGTACAGTCCATGTGTCCACTCAGGAAGTCGTTGTATCCATAACTTCCGCGGAGAGAATCCGGCAATTGCCAGTTGCTTGCCACATATTACAAGGAATTGATGAATTTTTACTGTCCAACTGTTACTTGCGAAACAGCTGTTCCAATCTCATTTGCCCTGTCAGCCGTGTTTCTGTAAGAACAATCCGTTCAGCATACTCATAAGCATTGGTTTGGGAACTCAATTACGTACCGCTAAAATGTCTAACATAGCGCGGTAAAGGCCTTGTGCAGGCTGAGTTGCGAGTTGTATGTCGATTTTTGTACTTTATTTCTCACGCGTTGCCCCACTACTTGGCGGCAAGGATTGTTACCGTGATTAGAACTACAGAATGCAAACATTTTGTTCAATTTTCTCATAAGAAGCGGGTTCGTGGACGAGCGGTAATACGAAACTTTAACAGCGAAACGGCAAGCAGATACTCGGCGTGAGTCGTGTGCTCCAGTGCGTGGGATACAAGTCAGTAGTAATTAGGCTTATGCGAGGTTTCATGACAAAAACGGTACGAATGGGAACCGACACCCAAAAACGATTTAAAAAATAACTGTTAGCCTCAGTTTTATTACAGACAGCTTGGACTGAACGTGCCAACATACCGACGAGGTATCCACAACAACAAATATATTCTTTGTTTGATCTCTTAACGACTGAGTGAATCAGCTGCTTTTTTAATTCCCCCCTGAACACAGAAACCATTTGGTTGTACACTTTGGTTTCTCCTTTGCAGTTAGACACAGTAATACGAACAGTAGCAATCAACAGGAATCGTTAATTGGACGGATTTCGAAGGTCTTAGAAACCATCTCTACATACCTTCGTGGGGTGCTCACGGACTCCCAATGGATCGAAAACAGAATTCGCGAAGCGGTCAGGTCAGTTTAGTACGTTTTCCTCACGCTCCTCTTCACCAAAGGATATTCATCGTCTTCCTTATCTCTGTACAATGAACCCCTGTGCAGCAGCATTCCGGCAAACCTGAACATAACGGGGCACTTGTCAAAGGTCGTAACCTGTGCAATTCAGGAATGCACCGTAATTATGGTGCAGCAAAATCTAAAGTACACTAGCTAGTACAGAAGAATGAAAGCTTTCCTCTTACAGTTATATTAAAATCTGTGCGAAAACCTTTCCGCAGACTTATCACTGTTTTGAATGGACGACGGGTTTATCTCTGTCGCACGCGAGATCGCCAAAATATTTGGGTAGTATAGCGCCAGTGTCGACAGTATAATAATCTGATCTGCATTCACAACACCAAAGGCGTTCCAGAAATCTCTTCCAACGACAGTATTCTCAGAGTGCAAGATAGGGGTCTGTTTTGCAGTCTTGACCATTCATTTCGATGGACCCAAAGCGGATTTATCCGAACCCACTGAAAGACGCGTTATGCAACTGGTGAAACCATTCAGTGAGTTCTTTAAAATGACCGCCTCTGGGGGCGTCATCCCAACTGAATGATAGCGGGTCCAGGTAAGTTTTGTTTGTAGATAAAATGATCACCAATTGCACAACATTAAACTACTGAATAGTCTACCGAGAATCCCGAGAAAGGTACCATAACGCAAAATCAGGCAAGTAGTGTTGAAGCAACATCCCACCAGTAATCTTATTTCGTTAGTTCAATAAATATTCGCACTAAAATTAGTCACATGTGATAAACATACTTCACCTTTAAATGCTATCTAACCTTTACTGGGGATTATAGCTTTTAATTCTGAGGCCATCTCCCTCGATTTTCCTTGTGCCTTTGATCAAGCGCCTTACACTACGCTCTCAAATAAACAAGAACCTTCGACATTCAAGATGTGCTTTACTGTCCGCTAACCTCGTTTCTTAGAAACCGAACTTTATGGGCCAAAGCTGGCCCCTTTCCCTTTTCAGCACATCCATCTTATGGGGTACGTCTGAAATTCGGTTCTTGGGCCGGTACCAGTATTATCTTATACCAACGGCCTTTCGAAAGTAATCCCCAGTAATCCCTTATTGTGTGCTGCCAAGAAGGACCAGTTGAAAATTCTGGCGATATGGCCTTGTTCGCCTGCGGTCGCTCTGCATTTGATTGTTCCAGACCACCCGATGAACCCAACCGATTCGCTTGAGCCGATCTATTCAGCTTGTAGGATGAAATCGAGGCAAGTCTATAGTCGTTTACCACCACTGACAGAGGCAATTACAGTTCGTCTACGTCCACCACCACTGTGTCCAAAAATGGCTAGCAAAAACGCGGAACCATCACTGGCGGTATACGCAAACCCGGAATGGAAAAGCTGCAAAGAGACAACGCTTCTCTCGCGAACTCCTTACAACTCACGCGGTTAATGCCACGTAACTAGGTCACTCGGCCCAGACAGAAACTATCGAACAACATCTCTTGCCCCCAACGACATGTTATACACTGTCTCAATCGAACCCATATAATTGTATTCTGTTTAGCTTGACGACGAAATGTCGGAAACGAGTTTGTTTTCTAAGCCTTTCTTACTATGGATAAGTCTGTCTAACCTCCAGTTTGCATTCTCTTTTACATCATGAAGGAGCAGCTAATAATGGTTGCGTTGTATTGAGCAGGGTGAAGAAAACTGTTCGCTACGGACAAGAAAACTTTCCAGACCCTGCGTGACTTCACGTTCGATCTTCGTCTGGATGTGCTCACGCACTGGTATTTGCTGCATTGAAAAAGACAAAGCGTGTTGCTACGAGCACAGTACTAAGTCTTCTAGGCGTTAAACTTGAGTAGCACCCAGAAATACTTGATCCTTACCCATTTGCTTACCGAAGACTTTCAGGTGTCCTAATTCTGACCCAATTACTGTTTCTCCAGTGTCTTGCAACGATACAATTCACTGCTGCTGATCAAAACGGCCCACGTAGTCGCGAGGAGCAGTCACACGAGTCAACACTCGGATCACTTTTAAACGAAACTTCTCTCTCACGGGGTGGCGGTCTAACGAAATACCCTACCATCACTCGTTGTCATTGTTCTACTTGGGTTAAAATGTAAGATTTTCTGGATCATATGTCAGTGGACGAAGTGAACCGAAAACAAGCAACTTTCGTGCGTGCTATCTCGAAACCTTCACTGTTCCGTCGACAAAACTGTGGTCTTAAAAACGGCTTCACGCGGGTACTTCCATGACTACTTTCAGGGAAAACTGATACCTATATGACGAGATGAGAACTGAACCGGTCCGGAGGAAGTGAGTTCCCAGCCTGACACTCGTGTATCAATCACCGAATCATCAACTCATTAAAAAAGCACAACATTACAAGGGTCCAAATTAGTTGGTGGATCAATGGATGGTTATTGTAATGTCCACGGTTCATGGCTATAGTTTGTAATTTATTTTTGATACGCTTTTTGTATATACCGTTTTGTTAACCTCATCCGTACACTTGTTTCAAAATCTCACCATCTTTTTGAATTTGATCGGCAACAAGAATAAACAAGAGTTATTGCGCATTGTCTATGTCTTCTTCATTCGCAGGGATTTTTGGGCTGCTGAAGTAATTGGACGGTAAAATAGGTTAGCTCCACGTGTCGGCTGATCTCTTGACGTCCAACATTCGTAATCCCAAGCCGCGTGTGAAATTATCCACCGGCCATCCTCCGAAGTTGCTTCACGGCGCTCTCCTTTTCTCGGCTGCTGGCTCATTCAGTTCGGCAGACCTTGACTTGTCCACGAGTCCCTCCTGTTTTACTGATGCGTCTTCCACTTTGTTTGCACGCATACCTTTTGCACCTATCTGTTATCGTTATATCTCTTCTTTGCCGTTATCACATTTTGCCCGTTTTTATCGGCCACTAAAATATCAGAAGCATAAAACAGAAGCTTTTGAGAACTATTCGTGAGGGTGTAAGCCCTTGCGATAATTCTAAGGGGTAAAAAACGGGTGAGATATCTGCGCTGATACAGCGAGTGCTGACTGGGACGAGCTTTGAATCTGCAAAGATGACAGCGATTACACGCTCAGAAACAGGAGTCCATGCCCTTCCGCGGCACGGCAAGAAAAAGCCATGTATGCACCCCATTCTTGTAAGCTATTCCTCAAATTTGGGAGAAAAGCCAGTCGAACAGATAGTCTCTGTCAAATAAAGTTACGGCTTGTACCGGTGGTCATGTAACTTCGTGAGTACCAAGATTGGGACCAGCCTAACTCTGGGCTGAACAAATATACTGTTCCATAATACGCACCGTGTAAGTCAAGTTCTAATCCCATGAATGGCTCTTTGGGTCCACCACTAACAACTTGTTCTTCTGAAGGCGGAGAGGGCAGGCCGGGATTCCATGCAGGAGATGCGTTCTAACAAATTGGCTACAGAAATGCTTGAGACGTGGGGAACTGTAGTGACCAGCGATCGTGTGGCTTCTCTAAGGATCCCGGCTGCAACCGTTTTCCCGCTTGTTTGTTCTGTACGCATGATTCTGTGTACGCCTGCTATAGGAGGCCTGATATGAACTCAGTGCCACTTTCTTCAGTCGTGCAACTAATTGCACGCAGTGAACGCTTGTCCTTTTCCTAACGACTCATCTTCTATTCCATTCTTCAAGGTCGTTTAGCCCGAACCTTTTCGAGCGTTGTTTAACGCACTCGAAGGTTCCACGCACTTTTCGCTTGGCGCGCTTTCGAGTGCCGCCGAGTGGGCGGTAGCCCACCTCGTGATTCTTTTCTTTCTTCTCTTGGTTGCTGCCGTTGGTCCCAGATTAGGCTAGAGCTAACTACTTATCATATTTCCAAACATTGCTGGAAATATACGGTTTGTTTCCAAACCTCACTGCGTTCTCTAGTTCGATGCCTGTTGGGACTACGTTTCGATTGCTCTTCAGGAAAGGCGTTTTAAATTGTTAGTGGACGAGGGTCTAGCGCATACCCACTTGTCCACTACAAAACGTATTACCCAAAAAGTCCGTCGAGTAACACTAACCATTGTTATTCTCCTTCACATTTTTGCTCACATTAAACAAGCTCGGTGAAGATTTTGCAACGGGAATCCTTAAGTATTCCTGTACGATAACTGACTGGAGATGGCAGATATTCAAGTGCCAGACAGCAACCAACATGTATTGAATTAGTTAAATTTTACACTCACCGGTATTTAACCCGTCTGGTAACTGTCAAATGGTACCCTCAGATTTTGTATAAGTGACTGAGCACTTGCTGCACCCAATGACTACCAAGTTCCATCACCATTCAAAAACAGTAGCAACGGTGGTTAAACCAACAGGGGGAATCCACTGATAGAGATATGGAACAAAAGCGAACTAAGAAACGATTCCCGAAGCCTACCTCTGAAGCGGTCTTGGCATCAATGTAGGTCAACGCATGGGTGAGGTCGTTCGAGGGCGGAAATGGGCCTACTAGGTCAACATGGGTTTTTGAAGCGATCGTCCGGTACATTGAAAGTGCCGGGTGGAGTGGTGGTGTAGTGAGGCTTCCTACTTCATTGACTCGAAAAGCAGTGTTCAGTCCATTCACGCAGATATTTGCGCATGTTCGGCCAAACAATACGGTCGGTGATTAGATTGACAGTGGAATGAATGTTAGGGTGGGAGGTAGTATGAAAACGGCCAAAAATATTTTACCTGTAATTGGAGCGGACATAGCATGGGGGCTTGTCAGTCGATATATCACAACCAATTTTGGGGTCACAGTGCAGAAGAGGTAGGTGAACGAGCTTCATGGAAGAGTGTAAACGTAACTGAGCGAATTGCGCATCGTCCTACTGAGCCGCCACAACAGCTTCTAATTCCATGGGCGATGCAGATGAACGATGTGTACGTACGCGGGATAAAGTGCCGGTGTCTAGGTTGCTTGGACCATCGATGTAGCGGATGTCCGTCGAGAACTGGGAGAGAAAGTCTAAGTGGCGGGTTTCTCTCGGGGAGTATCTGTCTGGGGAAGTGTTGAAGGCGTGCGTTAATGGCTTGTGGTCAGTAAGGATGGTAAACTGCCGTCCTTCGAACACGTCAGAATTGTTCCACGGCGAGACAGCCAGCAGTTCTTTTCCGAAGGTGCTATTTTTTGCCTGGTCAGGTTGTGGCTTCCAGGGATAAAAGACAACGATCGGACTTGACCGCGGATTACTTGCTGCACAACTGTACTGACAACAGACTGAGCTGTTTCGGTCTCCGAAACCAAATGAGTATGTTTGTCGGTTCACAGATAGGCGGTGGACGTAGCGTCCGTCGGAAATTTCTTGGCGGATTCGAAAGCGACGACGACTTCTGGGGCTGAAGTCTAACATTCGGAGGTCTTCCTGCAGTAGCCCAGTCAGTGGTTTCAGCATGTCAGAACAATGGATGATTAAGCGATAAAAATAAGTGACAGGCTCCAAAATTCAACGTAAGCTTTGATTGGACTACGGCAGTGGGTAATCCAAAATCGCATTAGTTTTCTCCGGTAATGGGCTCGTGTCGTATCTGTTGAAGCGGTGACCGGAAAAATCTACGGAAGAAGCACCAAAGACGCATTCAGCTGTTTTGCTAGTGACACAATAGTTTGAACCTCCAAAGGCAGATTTTAAACAGGTCAGATGCTCCTGTGCGTTGAGGCTGGAAACAAGGTAAGTCATCGTCGTGGACGAACACAAGTTCTATTGCGCGCTTAACTCGGTTCGTGAAGCATTGAAATGTTTGGGTAACGTTTGTTAGGCCAAAAGCCATACGGACAACTTCTAGAAGGTCGGAAGTGGTTTTGATGGCTGTTATAATGATGACATCGGAAACCACGTTAATGGTATCCCATGACCGGGTCTAATTTGGAAAGCATCTCCCTTTCGATAATGCCAATGTAAAAGTTATTAATGCGCGAAATGGGATAATGATCCAACACGGGTGCGTTGTTTAGCGCCCGCTAGTCGCCACATCCTCCCCAACCTGCGGCAGTCTTCTCGGGACCATGCGCAAAGGAGAGAGCCATGGGCTGTTCGAAGGACGGATAATTCCTAGACGTAACCTTTCAAAAAATCCTGCTTTGATGATCTTCATATTCTCAGGAGACGGCCGACGTGTAAACGCGAAATTCGGTTGTCCCTCGGTTATGATGTTAAGAGAAACGTCATGGTTCGGTTCCGTCGTATCCCGTGTAGGTTGGTAGATTCCCCCAAGCTGTTGTAACAGCGCTGTGTACCGTTTGAATCGCGATCGAGTTGATGGTTGCGGCCTTAATTTTAACACAAAAGGTAAGAGTGTTGCTCGGGAGTTTCCGGCAGATGATGTCAAAAGACAGGTCGTTATTGTGAGACACTCGGCGCTGGTGATTGGGTGTTGGACACCGGCAATGACAAAAATCGGAAGAAGATTTTGACGCAGTCCGAGATCAGCCTTCAGAGAGAGGTTAGCCTTAGGTCACAACTTTGAAGTTGCTGGTCGTCCGTAGAGTGTTCTCCATGGGTTTGTGATTGCGCTCAGTTTTACCTGGGGGTATACCAGTGACCTCTGCATCGGTGTCATTCAGGAAACGAACTCCGATGGAGTTACCGTGAGCCAAAACAGGCGACTTTTGAATTGGCCAGCTACAGCTGTCGGCATTACCGGCCGGCCAGGTCGTTTCCCCGATTTGTACTACTATTAGAAAGCGGACTGGTGTATGCACATAGCTGTGTGCATTTTCAGGCGCTGTCACCAAAACGCCGGTGGTAGTAACAGATGTTAGATTTCGCGAGAAAGCACTGGGCCTAGAGCAGGAGGAGTTACAGCCTTTCACAGGGCGTCCAGTTGAGTCATTCACAGCGTTAGCTGTGATATATGTCGTCGGAATTTCTCAACCGTGTCTTGTTGTGGATCCGAGCGAGTTGAAGGGTCACGCAAACGTTTGATCAGGCTCTCGACGACGCGCTCGTGCAGTTTGTTAGCCGTCTGAGTGTTGAGGTTCTGTAATGAGAGAATGACTAAAGCGTTCAGCGGGAGGCCTTTACTCATAGCTACCCGAAGATACCATCACCTATGATGCTATTAGCAACATGGGGTCTCGTATGGCAAAGCAATTCAGAAGGATTGCGTGGCCGAGTAGCATGTTCGAGTCACGTCGGGCTCACCAATTTATGAAGTCGATCTACACGCTATATAAAGCTCACGTACGAACAAGAAGGCAAAACGCGATGAAAGTAAATGAAACTGACTCACAATAGTTCGTGAAGGTGCGTTGGTTTAGAGTTCCATCACATTGATTAAAGGTATCCAATAGATACGATCCGTCGTATTGCTCTGAAGGGATCTTGAGTCCAAAGTGGAGATAAATGTGATGATACATAAATCCACAGACGCGCTGAAACAGACGGTTGATTCCGTCAGCCCTTAACCCTGTAAAAGTCGGAACGGAGCAGAGGAAACGCACGACTCGTGACTTTCCGGAAAACGTGTATCATCCGTTCATAAGGTTTGAACACCAAGTGTGCGTGTAAACGTGGGGGTGGTAAGAGATGAGAAAAACATTAACGTTGGTTAAATGCAAAATGCTGCAAAAACATCACGATGTTTGTTGTAATCCCAGAGGTGGTGCCACATCCAGTTTTCAATTTCTAATTTTCGAGTCAACAGACACTCCGTTGGTACTGAATAAAGCAGCCCGACCGGATCCGGATACTTTGGGACTGGAACTTCTAACCTGTGTCGAAACCTACACTTTTCTTGCGACTGTCAGACGGAGAGACTTCATCTGACCCCCTAGTTGTGGCCGAGTTATTCAGGGAGTACTACTCGGCAGTCTACAACGTCGCACCGCCGAATTGGCACCCCGTCCTACCGCTGCAGAATTTCCGGCAACCACTGGTTACCGCTGAGTTTTCTGGATCAGATACTTGAAGGCCTTTTATTCAAGGTTAATTCATACAGTGCAATGGGTCCTGACAAGATCCATCCCAAATTCTCAAAGAAGCAGCTGCTAGTCTGGCAGAACCCCTTTATAAGCTGTTTAGACAGACACTTCAGACTGGCATTCTCCCTAGCGCATGGAAAGAGGCGACGGTCACGCCCATATTTAAAGCGGGAGACCGGCACTCTCCGGCTAGCTATCGGCCAATCAGCCTTACTAGCATTCCATGCAAAATAATGGAGCGCTTATTAAAGCGTGCCATCCTCAACCACTTCTTATCAAACCATCTTTTTTCTTCTACCCAGCATGGCTTCCTTCCTAACCGGTCATGCATAACAAATATGCTTATTTTCATGGATAGTCTGATGGAGGCCAATGACAGGGACTTCATCTCAGAGGCTATCCTCTTCGACTTTGTCAAGGCTTTCGACCGTGTCCCACACGGCCCTCTGAAACACAAACTGGAAGCCTATGGTATTCAAGGAGAGGTTCTTCGCTGGATTGCCTCTTTTCTCGATAATAGAACTTTTAGAGTTAAAACCGGATCAGATCTCTCATCTCCCTCTTTCATTTCTGCGGGAGTTCCTCAAGGGTCAGTGCTAGGTCCTCTGTTATTTCTGATCTACATCAATGACCTTCCGGAAAATATTTCCAGCAACGCCCTCCTATATGCCGATGACCTAAAAATCTTGGAATGCCACTTGCTGGAACTAGTCCAACAGAATAATACCCAGTCTGTACTCACTATCGAAAACCGATCGACAATGAAAACAAAGACTCAGCGCGTTGACCCTCGTGTATTAGTATCGACCCTGGAAAATAGAATGCACGGGAAGGTACGTTGAACTAGGGAGGCACGGAGTGAGTTGTGATTTTAGCCCCGGGACGGATATTACAAAGATGGCTTGACTAAAACAAAAGTAGGTAAAAACCAAAATCATCAAAAATGTACAAGTGAATGCGATTGCCAAATTAGTATTTACAGACGCTACACACTGATCCCAGTGAACTGCAGGTTAATCTTGACGCGGTTTCAGTTCAATTCAATTCAATTCACAGGACAAATGACGGCCAGGGGCCAGAATGTCCAGATTCTTGCGTCGAAAAGCCCGAGGCCTTCAACGCTTCGACTTCAAGTTTTCTGATTTCAACGTGAGGTATCTTCTCGCGACCTCTCTGCAACAGGAAAAAAGAGCATCAACTGGAATATGTGCCTACAGAAGTGTTGCTTCACACATACATGAGAACGTTTCAGCTTGCGACCTGAAGCTATGCATCCATACCCACCAGTGCGCAGCCATACTTGCTACCACATACGTCCCAACATCCATACTCGTCAGTGCCTGTCAGTGCGTACTGGCGCATAGATCTAAAACTATGTATCTACTAGTATTAACATAACCTCTGCAAGCCAGCACGTATGGTACATCTGCATTCGTATAGGCTTACACACATGAAGTCGCTGATCCAGTTTCATGTTTAGCTCCGAAGAGCTCATTCTCAACGTAACTAGTTCGCGACAGTGAAACAGAGGTTCCTAGTAAGTTCGTGTTAGGTGCGAATCAACAAACACTAGTTAAGATCGGTGTGGACAGACTGGAGATCGAGTATAGTGAAATAGCCCGAGAAACATTGCTAGGCGAGAGGAGTGGATTTATTCGATTACATATACATGAGGGAAAGTACGAGGAATATATATAATAGGTATAAATGCGACAACTGTTGTGCTCCGCGGAAGCGACCTTCCACAGGATATATACTGTCTCAAGGAAGGAACGGGAAGCTGGCTAGCCGTGCTCTGCAACGCATCCTGTTTTGTATGGACTGCTTTTTTTAAAAAAAAATTTCAACATTTGATCATGTGAGCAAAAGTCAGCCCATTTTGCTCATCGTAGATACTCTGGGCTGCAGGGGTCGAGTGGAAGTAATGCCTGATTAACCTATTTCACCAGTTACGACCGCTGACCTGGATCGCAAGAACAGAAGCGTAGTGGTTACTTCAGAGAAAACCAGGCTATCGCTTTATCATCACCACACCCTGGCCACAGGGTCATCTTTTTTCTAGGGGTAGCATATTTGGAACACTGGCAGAGGTTAGCAGCATCGGGTTACAGCCCTGAGCAGATACCGTGTATCCGTGCGGGGGATCGATCCTTAAGGCACAGTTGCAGAAGGTGAGCACTCGCGGAGTGATATGTACAGCAAGGGTAAACGTAAACTAAGAATGAAGAGGAAAAGAAATTGGTGCTGGTGCTTGAGTGAATCCTGTTTCCAATTCGCTCTGAATCACTCCTTACAACTACAGTTAGGCAAACTATCAGATTCCGCTTACTGCACCTCGGCTCCGCATCATTACCAACATGATACGCATACAACTACGCATGCAGACATCCTATTACGTGCTGGCTTACAGGGGTATACCCACTCCTTTGAGAACGCATGACAAATTGTTCACCGACTCACAGATATGTATCCAAACAGATAGCAAACTACATTCGTACATCAAACAAACAAACAGGCCACAATAATACAACGATTATGTCATATCAGGAATAAGCGTTCCCATTCCTGATCCAGGTTTCTCTTGAACAATTCGACCGAGGTAGCCTGAACTACAGATTCAGGCAGCTTGTTCCATGGGTTAATGACCCTGTTCGTAAAAAACTCGGCTCTGATAGAAGTATGAGCACGTGGCTTGCCAAGAGACAACGAGTGACCCCTTAGGTGAGGCCTTTCTCTGGCTGAGAACAGAGCGCCTGGTGCAACGTCGGTGAAACCATGCAGAACTTTATAAGTTTCGATTAGGTCCCCACGAAGTCGTCTGCGTTCCAAGGAAAATAGATTGAGTTTTTGCAGTCTGGTTGCATAGTCCGTGTCTTTCATTCCACCAACCATCCTGGTGGCCAGCCTTTGGACTTTCTCCAGACACTGTATGTCTTTTTTGAGGTGTGGGGTCCATGCCTGAACACAATACTCTAGATGTGGTCTCACGAACGCCTTGTACAGCGGTATAAATACACCAGGTTCCCTGGAACAAATTGCTTTCCTGAGTTGAAACAGGGCCGCCCTAGCCTTCTTTGCAGCGAACGCACATTGGGCTGCTGGTTTGAAGTTACCACAGATACGGATCCCCAGATCCCTAACTTCATCTACCTGCGTAATCCAGATGCGCTCATTCACTCCCGGGAGATAACGCCGAGCCTCTGTTCTATCGGAGCTAATCAAATTAATGCATTTACCGAAGTTGAGTGGGAGGTCCCAGTCCTTCCGACCAGGCGGTCAACTTAATCAGAT
>LOND01000377.1:0-20943 GCA_014220965.1 Paragonimus kellicotti
TTATATAAGACCGCTCCTTGAGTATGTCAATCAGGTCCGTGTATATCGGCCTGAAGAAAGACATTAGCTGTTGAGCGTGTCCAGCGCGCGGCTACCAAACTAGTCACGGGCTTGAGAAATGTCGCGTACGAGTCTCGACTTGAAATTCTTGACCTATATCCACTTGAATATCGACGACTCGCGGTGATTATAATTGTCGACCGCAAAGCTTTTATGTCTTTAGAGTATGTCTCGTGAACAGTTCTTTATGATAGCGAATGACGGCCGGTGAGGACATAACTGGAGGCTTCTCAAGCTTCGTCCTCCGACCTTTCTTAGGCAGCAGTTCTTTTCTTACAGGGTTACTAACCTTTGGAACAGCCTTCCCTCTGAGGTCGTTAGCAGCACTTCTAGAGATCGTTTTAAAGCATTACTTGATTCTCATTTACGAAAAAATCAATTATTCATGTAACTTTACCCTGTTCTTGGTATTTACTGTAATCCCCAAGATCGGTACTACACCCTGTTTCCAATGATTGCATTCCAGATCAACAGAAGCTCGTTTGATACTGAGCGAGAAAAACCGACTGGATCCGGGTACTTTGGGCGCCTGCCGTGAACCCAAGTTCAACGCTGAATCGCTTTTGGTTGAGTGGAGCTAAAGGATGATTCAAGGTATCGGCTTCGCATTTTTTACAAGCGCGCTCGTTCTGATACCGTGGTTATATGTTCAGTGTCACAATGTGGTTGTTTTTATTACTTTCCAGGGTGAAGTTCTTGAAATTGGTTCAAGTCCAAACGTTTTTTCGTCATGGTGCTCGTACGCCACTTCATCACGTTAGGTCACCGGCAGTACAAGATGTAGGTTGCACACGTCTGATAATCATTTTCCGTGACGTTTCTCAGGCTTTTTGGACACCGACACTAACTGAAGAACTAGAACATACCGTTTATCCTTTCAAGCTTGTTGAAATGTGCTCCAAAAATATCATAGATTTTGCTACTGTTTCCAGTTTACCTCTTCCTCTTAAATTACCTGTATGGTTGATAATGGTAATCTACTTCATTTACAGGGTGGATTGTATACAGGTGAATTAATTAAACATGGACAGCAAGACGCTTTTGATTTGGGTAAGAGGCTCAAATGCGTCTATATTGACGAGAATCCCTTCCTGTCGCCTAAACTTAGTGAAGAGGGACCTCTAGTCTTGGATGATGTTGGCAACAAATCATATTGCTTTAGTTGCAGATCGACCCTCATTGCACGAACCGTGAAGTCCTTGGCATGTGTCGTCGCGGTCTTTTCAGTCCAAGAGATGCTTCCAAAGGTAGATTATTGTTTATGATACCAGATTTCCCTTAGTGGATGCTCTGACAATTTATGTGGTACCCTTGGACCGAGAATATTTATTTCCAAATCCCGCTGTGTGCAGTATCGTGGATCAGTTAGCAAAAGAGGGTATGGCGGAATGCCTTGCATCTAGACCTCATTCCGAATTGAAACGGAAGTTGAAAAAAATCCTGGGTAAGTATTGCTTATATGTATGCAGTCCCGTTGTATTCTTTTTTAACTTACGCTGCAGAACCCATTACACTGGATGCAGTATGAAATTTTGTCGCTTTCACTCACTTTCTTTTGCCATGGATTTAGTGATGGACTCAATTTCATTGGTTCTCAGCAAACACGTTATTCGCCTTGATTCGTCACGTACTCCGTATGTTGGCTGAGCGTTTACCATACCGTGCATTATATACTGTAACCACCAACTGTTGGGTGAAACCACATGGTGGTCAAGCGACAACGTGGTCACGAAATATGAAAACCGTGACTGCTCCATCGAGTAAAGTGGGTAGGTGTCGCCTGCCTGGATGGGGTCCTCGTGATCACTCAAACCGCTGGTTGGAGACGCTATCCGAGATGGCGGCGTGTCGCAGTCAATGGCGTACCTGCATCCATACCATTTCTAGTTCTTTCGCTTAGACTTCTATTAATTTTCAACCTTCTTAGTAACGTTTTCTTCTAGGATATTCCACGTCACTGTTGAGGTGAGCGGCAGCCCGAGCCACAGTACCTTTTGGTCAGGCTCATGGCTGCTATGATGATGATGATTCCTTCACGATTGCAGTTTTGTGATTTTGCTTTCACTATCCTTGGGAATAATTGCTCGTATTGGAGCTAGTTCAGAAACTCGGATGATTTAGCAGGACTACCTGCATGGCACCAAATCCTCATACACATGGACGTTAGCCATCACGAGAAAGTATTAGAATTTCTAATTCTAGGGCTGCTGACAGATGTGTGGAGGTGGTACTGAAGCACTCCTGAATTTCAGTCGTTTACAGGATACCATGAATTTTATTTCATTGCCTACCGCTTCAAATACCCGCTAGTTCTACTTTTTGGTGTAAGCTTGCAGTACTCACGGGGGAACAACCTTACTCGCAGGCGGAAATCCTTGCATTTGTGACGTTATTAATCAACTTCTACTCGCTGATCACTTCGTTTGAAGTAGCCAGTCATGCCAAATGGTGACTGCTTGTAGATGTTTATCATGCTTTTCATAAAGTTAAGGTGCCGGGACATTATTATATTTGAGGTTGTTCTGTGCTAACGGCGTTAGGGTGCAACTATTTGTTAGGAAATTGATGAACGTCTGTACTCCTGCTAGCTTCGAACAACCCATCATTGAACAGTTAGCGTACCTAACCAGTTTTACTGAAATATATCGCATTGGTACGTACGGTTCGTCAAGCTTGTGAACTCAGTTTCTGGATAAATCTTAAATTGCGAGTCCACATAAACCTGTTATTACTGTCCCCACAGTTATTGAATATGACGATCGTTTAGCAACCTCTTTTTATAGACTCCACTTCGCTCGTGGTGATTTGTTCGCAGTGTGTAAACTGCCGAGTATCGGTTATTAAAGTACGTACATGGAGCTTTTATAAGTCATGTTAGATATATTTCATTCTTGTCATTGAAAAAGTGGAGGCAATTATCAAAGAACCGGTCAATGTGAATCAGGTTCGTCTCACGGGCTGGGGCTGTAGTGACTCAGAGTCAATGGCGAGAAACGTGCAGTGGGATGGTGAATAATCAGGTTCAACAATAAAAAAATTTCTAGCTGGGATGTATGTGAATTGAATGCAGTTGATGACGCTAGGTGGTGGAAATAACAGTTATGGCTTAGTGGTGTGTTTTCAAAATACATGCGTCTTATTGTTGAACGTTTGACTTTATACGTGTTTCTTTGACATTTTGTTTTATAGTTGTATGGTAGGTAAACATTGGTGTGAGCCACTAGTGCATTCCTCTATGTGATAACTACCAGAAACACTGCTCAAGATTAAACTCCGTTTATTGATGTGTAACAATTACGCGGCAATATCAGCCATTAAGTATTATTATTGATGGTTGTGATTGGGTCTCCAATTTTTAGGGCACAAATTTCAAATAATGCGATTTGTGTAAGTTGATAATCATTTGTTGTTCAAGCAATTTCTTTGAAATGCCATTTCCACTGTTGATATCCATTGTCAATGTAACCAGTTTTGAAGAAGATCTGTAACGTTCATCAACATTTCAAAACTGACTCTGCACATCGGGTAGCAAATATTAAATATCAGATGAATTTTCGTCATGGACGTGGATGGGTTGATCAACTTTTTACTCTTCGCAAAGTTTTGGAGCAGCTTCATGCGTACGGCTAACCAACAAATGATTTTCTTTTCTACTTTGGAAATGCGTTCGATTCAACGGATCGATTTGCACCTTTGGAATTGCTCAAACGCAGATGTATACTGGCCATGTATCTTAACTTACTGTCGGCGCTTTGTCCCCATCCTTCACCATACGTTACGGTTAATCTTCATGGTGAACTGTTTGACGGTTTCAGCACCATAAGCTGTGTACTTCAAGGCGGCTTTTGTTCAACTTTGTCATAGATGAAATAGTGGAGGACTGTCTGCAGCAATCACAAGACGGTGTGGACTGAGTTTAATTATGCAGATAATAAGGTGTTGTTCGTTGACAATTTCCAAGTAGCATAGACAATGTTAGACACTTTTGCATTTTGCCACATATTTCGGAATGCGTTTAGCCGCCTCAAGGTGCAATGTGTTTCTGGACGACTGCTTTGATTGCATAGGTCTAGTGTCGAATAAGAAACTTATGGAGCTGTCTACGGATTTTTGTGCTTGGAAAGTGGCATTGACGGCGGCAGCAGCAGCGAAGGTTTAGGGGATGAAGAAGAAGAAGCTCGTATTTACAAAGCTAGAATGATAATCTCTAATCTAGGAAACCTCTGGTGACAGAGATATCTTTTTGAAGGTTAAGGATAACGTATATACGGCGATTGTGGACTGAATATGTGGATTGACCGCCCGGAAGTAGAATACGTTAACGGTTTCCAGGTACTTGAACACCGATGTCAGTTCGATCGCTCGCATTGAGTTACACTAACGAAGGTGTTAGGAAGCGGATATTAAGTTGTGTACTAAGAATGCTAGATAGTCATCTGCCACACCGAGCACCATTTGCTGATATCGGTGTCAAACAGCGCAAAGTACGGGGTAGATTGGTGACGAACGAACGTAGAAAAATAAAATAGTTTGTCGACGGGTTGACCACTGTAGGTCGGGCTCATCTCTCAGGCTGGGGACCTCGCGACTGGTGGAGTTGATGGCTAGAAACTTTAGGTGAAATCACAACCATTAGGGCTCAATGGCGTGGATCTTGCCGTTGTTGAGCCGAGGTGTCTGCGAGTCAGGTGCACTTAATGACGCTTAGCAGTTTAAACCGCGAGCTTTTTTGCTGATGATTCCCTATCTTCACTTACACCTTGTTTGCTTATGAGGTGCGAGCACTTTGACGTTAGGTGTTTGACAATAGACATCGTTTTTAGTTGTTAGGTCTCTTCTGCTACCTTTTACTTTTCTGGCCATGGCTTGCTTTTTCTTTTTCATGGTTTTTATGACGGCTAAGTATCAGCGAGCGTCAGTGATGTATCGCTGTTTATGATAATGATGAAAAGTCGGACTATTTTATCAAGCGTGATATGTCGCAAACTTGTGAATGTGGGGATACTGGGGAATATTACTCTGATTTTCGTCAACCTGAGAAGTATTTGAGCATCCTGTCTCCTTCTGTTACCTTTCCCTGGTATTTGGGTTTGCCTACTGACTAATCCGAGGCACATTGTTGATTCGGAGTTGGGCTTTTTAATCCAAATTTGTGCCAGACTAATCAATATGGAACAGCTAGATAATAACCAGCTACGTTTATGAGGTTTCACCTTGTATTGGTTACTGTGTGAGCGTTCATAGATGAATATTCATGATTAAATAAGTGTGCAACTAGACCTCTTCGTGATTACAGCGTTTTATTCCTCATAATATGTAACAAGGTTGGTGAGGTTTTCCTCAAGTCATGAACTTCCCGAACGTCCAGTCGTGGACAATGACTGTTGGCCTATTGTCCTTTATCGGAAAAGCTTACAAAAAGTCTCAAAAGGTTCACATAGCTTTGAATGCGTCTACCGCGTAAGGCGTTAAATGGAACTATATAGCGATAGTTCGTTCACCGTACCTCCGGATTTTGAAATCCTCGCGTTGCCAGCTGAACAGGACTTTCATGTCATTGAATCCACCTGGGGTTTCCAGTAAAACCCTCCATTCTGTTTCTTTGCATGTCAGGCTGTTCATCCAGATGTCCAGGGCAGGGTTATTCAACCCAACCCATTTATACCACGTGAGCGCCTAGGAAGTATCCAAAGTTGTCTTTTATATCGATGGATTGGTTTAGTCTCTTCCATCTTTCTCTCACCTTGCAGTCAATTTGAACTTGTTAGGGCCAACACAACTGGTAACCGTTGGAGTCACGACTATCCGCGCTTTTCAACAAGTAGGTCAGCTAGCTGTTACGGTGAGAGTTCTTCCGATTCTGAGTTCAGACTTTTACTATTCTCCAAATTGTACGGTACAAACCCACTGTAGTCATTCGTTTGAATTCGCTCACGGGTAAAGCTAAGGATCAGTTGTTCCTTCTCAGGGTCGGTGATGACGGCGAGGTCGAAGTTAACTTTGCATTTGTTGTGGGAACCGAACTAAGTTTCGAAGTTGAGCATTGCTGATGCGTCGTCAAACTTAGAATCACGATCCGCACCAAATTTAGTACGAATGAAGTCAAACAGTTTGGGCGTCGTGTTTAACATGTTATTGATAAATGGATTGAGAATAACACAACGTTATGAGCAAGTTGTAGCAAGTTAGTAAATGTGATTTCGATTACAACACTCCTGAGGAAGGCCACCCGAGGTGGTTGAAACGTCATCATCATCATCATCATCATCATCATCATAGACAGCAATACATCAGTGGTTCACACTGATGCTTGACTGCCACACAACCACGAAGAACAAAGAAAAAAAGAAAAACTTATATAGGAAGAAAGAAGAAAATAGAGGAGGGGAGGGGAAGTGGACCTAACTACTAAAAATAGCTACGTCTATATTCAAACATACAACATCAAGGCGCCTACACCTTGCAAACAAACGTAGAGTATTACAACTTGCTCACAACGTTGTGTTATTCTCAATCCATCTATCACGATCAAACCCCATCGACACAGACCAGAAGAACTACATATTTTGTCATGTCTGTGTATGTATGGAGTGTATGTACGAAGCGTTTAGAAGGTGACATCCAACACAAACTGCATTGTGATATTTTTAAGATAATCCATTCCTATACTCATGAAGAATGTGACTATAAAGGGATCCCATGAAAAAGTCAGAATACCTTAAGTTTTGACACAAGTCCTACGCTTGCTGGTTTGTTCTTTCTCCACTCATCACGCATTTAATAATCATGAATCCTGGTATGTGCGTGAGTACTCACGTATGCGTCCCTCTTTACAGCCTAATCAATTCTCTCCGTTCATATCTGTGTGGTGCTGTTAACTGGTAAATGCGTCGATTTGTCAGCTCCAGTGTCCCGCGTACTAAACCTTGTTAATTTGAATTTTCTGTACTGTTCAGCAGCCTCACAAGGTTAAACTCACAAACATTCCAACGAGGGCAATTTTGATGGTAGTTTAATTGAAGGTCCTCATTTTCGGATCAATACTACTGAGTCCTGCTTTCCAGATATCTATGAATAAACAAACATTAACATTGTTTTCTAGGTGGGAGCCGGAATTACTGGTCTATCATTTGGATTTTAATCATGTGACCGTTGAGGCGTTCGAAGTCAGGCTTTGTGTGAGCAATTTTTTTAGCGGGCTTTCATTTTCATTGTCCTGAGTCAGTCCATCCTCATTGATAAGTGGAATAGAACGTCGCACACTGTCATCATTTAATCTGTTCATAGTTGAGGTAATAACTGGAAATGTATTTTAAAAAAATATAATTTTGGGTCTTCTCTCCTTTTAGGCGTAAAAAAGCTCTACGACGACTTCCGACCCACCCCGTGGGATTGTCCTATTTATTTCGTACGGGATGATTACACGTCACGCCAGGTGAGTTTACACTGTGTCTTATGATATGTGGACCGTGCTGTGGATTTCGATGGGTTATTAATTGTCTAATTATTTGAAACAACCATTTCCCTTTGCAAATTTGAAAAGAGCAAACCAAATACTGACATAACACAAGTTATGCTGGGGCAATTTTCGCTGCTTCTCTACTGATGTTTCTGTCGCAGACGAGTTAGATTCAAAAAATTTCAAACCACAAAACAATTACATGAAGGTCAAAGTTCAAAACCAGTTCGGTTGCTACCAAGGCAGCATCAACGTCACAAACAGTTCTTTTTGTACGCACAAAATGGGGTGACGGTGTCTGATTGCAATGGCCTCGGCATATCGTGGCGAGCGCTTACTTCGAGTCGAGAACAAGGCACGAAATGACTGATGAGCTAATCGTATGTTGCGTCATCAGGTGATGCTTGGCAATCGATGACGCTAGCTCCTTCCGGGTGTTTGCTGTCGAGTTGCCTGATTGCGTGACCGTTTGTTGAACCCATTTCGGTAAGTGTTCGGTCAACCCTGGTTCCAAGCTGACGCTCAGTTATCCTAATATAAAATGTTCAGCATCCACATTTGTATTCACAGGTTACGTCTGGTTTGGTGAACTGAGGCGCTGGTTACTTAACTGAGGGCGTGGGGACTGGGGTCGTTCTTTATGTGATCACTGACTTTAAGACGAAGAACATGCTCACAACATCTGACCTTAAGCGTTATCACACGACATATGTCTCCTTTGAATGACAGTCGTAAAACTACTGTTTTTCGGGGAACTATGGGCAGGTTATTGACAATTTATCGAATGTTGGAGTGATGTTGTATGTTGTTCGTTTTTTTTTCCAGTAATCACCCTGGCAGGTTCAGATTGATCTCAGCTAAAACAGGCGCAGTAATCACTTACTTCTTGAGTAGTAGGACTTTATAAAGTGATCAATATTTTTTGAGTTTTTCCGAATTTTTTTTAGAGGATATTTTATTTTTACCATTGTGCGTTCTTTATCTCATTCAAAATTACCCACTGAAGTGGTGTGAACAACAAAGTAGTGAACAAGACTTGTTTTCTCTGTTTGATCGTCATGCTGTTGGCTTAAATGGAACTTTATATTTGAGTATGTAATCGTTTCCTATATGCACGTTACTCAGTTATCAAAAGCCACCAGTTTTTGAATGTGCACTTGTGTATTGGTTAATCTGGAATCTCGCTACTGTTTAAAAGTCGGTTTCTAAGGTAAAACTGATTTTTGACGCCATTGGTTGAATTTTGATAGCAAACGGAATACTCACAAATGTTCCTGTTGAATCTTGGAAGCAGTGATACGGTGAACTATTTCCCCACATTAATCGTCACTTAGATATTACCGACATAAATGTGATCCGATCTGACGAGTAGTACCAGGGAATATTGCACGTTGCACTGTCACTTATGAATTTCAAACTGTTTGACTATTTATCAGCCGGCCTACCGGAGTCATTAAGTTTCGACGAATAAGCAAAATGAATAACAGTATTGAAGTTACAAGATTGAACAGTTCATCAATTGAGGTTCGTATAAGCGGTAAGAATTCTTCACCTATACCTCCCCATTTCTTTGTTAGCCATAGAAGGAATTAATTAATGGCATGTAAATTTGAAATATCACCTGATAGAAATGAGTAGAGGGGGTATGTTTGGTGAACTACTGGTGTACACTGGTGTCAGCATTGATCAATGGAATGCATCGTATTAACTTTCTGGTGGATGCGCTTGCTTCCTAACCTGAGAAAGTGGTTTAACTGAGTTCCTATGAACCTTGTAGCGCGGCTTGCCTCTCATTTTTATGCCAGTCAAGTTGAGTTTTTATAGTGGTAACCAATTCCACCATGTTGCTAGAATTTGTTAGAGCTTATATAATCTGACCTTAACTGTAAATAATACATGCTTACATTTTCATTCCTCATTCTATACTCTCGTCTGATGGGGTGTTTTTCTAAGCATTCGATCTTGTTTAATGAGAGGAGATCTGCTAGTGAGCATCTGGGCCTGTAGAGATTACATCTCCTTTTACGATTTAATCGGGTCGCAAGTCTCTGTAGGTTTGTGTGTCTTGATCTCTGTAACCTCCGGTCACCTATGTCTGAGCAATTTCAAAAGTGCTACATCTTTTTTCAAGAGAAACAATCCCACATGCTCGTTTCAAGATGTAGAAAGATTGTAAAGGTTAACACATTTGAGCAAGTACTACAGATGAACGTTTCACGAATGTTCAAGAAATTAAGCGTTGTTTGGGTATTTCCGTCCTGGGTAAAAAAATTGCGAGCGGAAGTGTACTGTCTCTCGTTAGAATCTTCATGTTTCGTTCACACAGAGACGATTAATTTGGTATCACTGAAGTAGCAATCGACACAATTCCGATAGTGAATGCGCATGGCTTTCACGTTGCGTCAAACTGCTAGTGTTGCTATGACATGCAACCTCGTTTGTGAGTAGTATAGTGCGTACATTCGGGAACTAAAGGCAGGTCTCAACGCCAGGAAGACGATGGACCAGAAGCGACTATTGGAATAGTGTGTACGCACTATGGGGGACGTGCACCAGGGCGAATGACAGTATACTGCCGCTGTGCAAAGGAGTGTACGCGTTCGCAATCCTACGTTTTAACGTAATCTGTACGTGATTTCATGCGATAAACGAATTCTCAGGTCAAGCGTTTTTTACGGCCACAAGTGTTATGTACGGGTCATTAAATAAGATTGGTTGAATTATTCCGTGTATACTCCACATTTTCTGGACGGTGTGCAGCTCGTCATATATTTGTGTTCTTGAGTTATGACAGTCTTGACGAGTGGATAATTTTGAGTAATTTAATAACAGCCGGCGACCCAAAACAAACCACTACAGAACGCCGTTGTTTGCTATGGAATATCTCATACAACTCTCTGTTCGTCTTAACATTGAACATATCCTGGCCACCTGTGTAATGGTTGATTCACGTTGTAGTTGTGGAACATCCCTGGCGGAAAAAATTGATCAGCTCTATGGAAGCCTTGCAAAACTCTAGAAGGGTGACGTTAAGCCATCCTACGACCAGAGCCTCTGCCAAAAAACGGCAGTACTCAATAAATTCTGGAAATCACCTTAACGATGATTTCAAGATCTGACACCTTAACCGACACATAATTGTTCGGTAAGTTGTCCAGCACCTTGGAGACCGCTGAAAACATAACCATTTATCAAGAGTTTGTTGCCTCTTTCCTGCGTTAACCTTTGGAAACTAGTATTTGTAAACTTTTTGAAGACTTTCATAGAACAGTCATCTGACGTGCAACCATTGTGATGTGCATTTGGCGGTTCCATATATCTGGTTGCACAGCTTTCCAAGATATCAGGGTGTGTGGAATGTGCTCCACATGACATGTACCGGTACAGTCTGTGAGTCAATTCCCACCTGTGACCCTGAGGTTGGTGACTTTCCATTCATGCTATTTTCTGTTTGCGGAGCTATGACTCCTGTTTTAATAACATCCTGTTTTGTGTTGCGAAGTGACAAACTTACTCTTGGTGTTAGCTGCCATCTTGTTGTTTGGAAAGCCTTGGGTTCGTCATTATTTTTGAACAGTCATGTAAACGTTGGAAATGATCCCCATTTTGGGCAATACGTTGCCTAACGTCCTGCGAATGGTGACGGTCAAAACTGCCGATCACGTCAATCTCACTACTGGAGGTTGGACCACTACAGAATGGTTCTCACTTGATCTTCCAGCAGAATCTAGAATATGTTGAAATAATCCATCCTCCTTAACAGAGAACGGTTTTGAAGCGTTGACTGAAAGATTTTTGGGTTCTTGCCGATTGACATCTCCCATTATTAAAGCCGGAGCGCAACCTAGCGAAAACATCCTGCGCAAGGCGTCATTCGAGACCGTGTCATGCAGCAATTGATCTGTAGGTAAAAAAACACATGAGGGTTAGACTAGACGAGGAAAGTGCCAGTGAATGAATAATGTCACTGCCAGAGGAACGACAACTTCTGGTACTTCTTAGTTGCTTATGCCATGGAGAGAGGTTGACTTGGAGGACCCCATCCTGAGTCTATGACTCAAAAGTCTGAATTGTGTAACAACAGGATACTGGGATATTTTGGAGACTATCCGGAGTCAATGATTCAGTGCTGTGACTCGTTTAGCATTGAAAGGATTGCTTGGCTCGAGGACGGAGCGGGTAAAACACTGATGTTTGATTCCATTCATTTCTGTGTGCATTGGATGTATTCGAAGCAGCCGGAGACTTTTGAATGATACGGAACGTTTTTTCGACCGTAATGGATAATACATCGGCTGTCATGATCACCGTTTGAGAAATCAGGACGCCCTTTTGTTTGAAGGTACCTTTCCTAACTCCTTCCTTATTCGGAAGACAAAAGTATGACAACCGTAAGAATAATTTTGCGGTGTGCCCGAATAGGGTCGTGCATCACTGCCTAAGCATTCCTAAGCGATCGGCAGTACGGTACACAACCCAGTAAATACATTCGGGTTTCGTTAGACTATCCCCCTCCAACTTATCTGACATAGTTGCACTTGGTAGGACAGAAGTCCTAGTCAGAATTGCCCTCCGGATCGATACACCACATAGACCTAACTATCACATCAAGGTAGCAGAATAGGCCAGGACCCCAGTTCTGCTTTCTGTGCACCCTCAGGTGATTTTTTTTGAAATCCAAGACAACTGGTGAACATTGGCGCCTTCAATATCCGCAATTCCTAACAAGTTGGCCTGCGAATTACTTCGACATCTTCTGTCTGATGTCGGTTGTCTGCTCTACTGCCATTTTTCATTTGAGCTCACCTCTAGATAACTGTCGATTCAAGCGCTTCTCTCTCAGGGTTTCTGGTGACGCCGAAGCTGAATTTTGTGGTCAAGCTGGAGTGGATATCGACCTGTGTTCCAGAGTCCAGTAATATGTGGTCGGTTGGTTCCCGGCAAATAGTTGCTTGCGCATGGTCAGACTCGGCGCATCGATTGAAGTCTGTTAACACAAATCAGAAAGGCGTTGTGTATGCACTGTATCGGCATACGCCACAACGGACAGTTGTTTTTTATGGTGGTAAGAACGCGTTCTACGACGCTGCCGTCAACCTCCTTGAGCAGACTGTGCACTCGGAAATAATCGTTTTAGCCGGCGACGTCAATCCTCAACTTGATCTTTTTTCTCCAAACAAAAAGGGGCGTGCTTATATGTTTATGTTGTGAACCTTCGAAAGAATACGCTGATGCGTCCACGGTGTAGTCGTGCGCTGTATAGAAATTGGATTCTCCTCGTAATAATTAACACGGAAAATCTTGGTCCCGAGAATAACGCGACTGTCCCCGTTAATTGCTCCCAAGACAAACCAAAAGACGGGTGCAAAAAGCAACTTTGTTCCGCTCCAACAACGTGTGCGACAAGGAGAAAATTACAAGGTATTTATATGGTGCATAGCGACCTACAAACATTCTCGAATCAGAAAATCGAAGGACAGTTACCAAAAATAGTAGTTAAGGTCACTAAGCCACCAATGAGCATAGCGGAATAAAGGTCGAACAGGTAAAAAAATAACGAAGGTTACCTCTCGACTGTTCATGACATTTCGCCTATTCTGATTGAGTAAAGTCGTTTCTCGAGAAAGGAGGCGGTTTTGGACGGGAAAAATGGATTTCCTAACAATTTAACGCCGGGCACAACGCACTGACGGTGTAGGAAGAGTGGTGTGGCTATGTGCATCTCACAGCCTCCGTATTTCTAGTGCCCCGCTTCAACCCATAAGGAAATACTGTGTAGCATGGAGATTGCCTCGGGCATCCCAGCTATGGACACAGCTCGATCATTTAACAGTCAGTTATAGGTGGCATCACTCTGCTAAATATCTTAGAGCATTTCAGAGCAACCAAGTAGACTCGGGTTATGTCGTTGAGTGTAATCGTTTTGTTTTATCATTTGCCCATGGGTCATACACTCTTAAGTGCAACTAACCGGCATTCGAGCGATGAGGTGTAAAGAACGCTTACCAGAAGGCGTTGGTGAACAAGTTGCCCAGTTCGAGTCAGGTGAAAGATCCTAACGAACACTGGGAACAAATCGCCGCAGCTATGAAAACATGCTGTGAAGAGGTATGTTCCGAAGGAGCTGTTCAGTTGCGACAGAACTGGATTTCCGTCACGTCGATAAACCTTATGAACAAGCGTCGCTCGATCCCACCTGGTTCTGAATATGATGACGACCGTCGAGAACTTAAACGCAAGCTGACTAAAAGCTTGCGCAAAGACCGTGAGCACTACTTGGTCGAACAGTCGAAAGAGATGGAAAGAGCCTTTTTATCTGGGAATGGCAGAAAGATCATTTTCTGATCGTCTGATCTGTGTGACCAAGTCTGTGTGTGAAGAAGATGGTTCACTTATCACCAATCCAATCGCGCTGACTTGACAGGTGGGCTGAACATTTTGAAGAACAGTTCAGCTGACCTCAACCAGACCATGTGGACGACGGGACCCGAATGGTCAGTTATTGCGTTCTAGACGGGCATAAGCAGTCGTGCAGTTGAATTTATTGAAGCGTTACAAAGCTCTGGGGCCGGATTTTTCTCTGCTTCTCTTTTCATGCATGATGGGCGAGTTTGTTATGAGGACCGATAACACTTCTTCAGACAGTTCGAGAGATTAATGAAGTACCTTTTGATAGGGGCTTATTAATATCAATTCCTGTTTTCAAACTAGGAACTTGAAGTTCATGTGACAACTACAAAAGCATTAGTCTATTGTCTGTTGCGTCCAAATTATTCACTGCCCTTATTTTACGTCGGCTCACTAAGCCCAGAGAAAGTCAGATACGTGAAGAACAGGCAAGGATTCCGATCCGGTCGGTGTTTTATTAAAATTTTCACCTTGCGACAGACCTTGGAGTTTCAGCACTTTTATAAGCAGTTGACGATTGCGGTCTTTTCAGACCTGAAGGCTATCTTCGATTCGGTTGCTTTTGGCGTCCTTTGGAATCGCCTTCTCCTTCTAGGGGAAATTATTGAATCTATTCGGATCATTGTATACCCACTCTGCATGTACAGTGAGGATTTGTGGATAACTGTCTTGAGCGTTCATTTTTTGTCAGGAGTGTCCGGCCTCCCCTCTTCTGTTCAATTTTGTGACGGACGACATTCTGGACGGTGCGCTTAGGGAGTCCAATTAACTTGGTGTTGAGCTTCTGTCCTGGCGTTATGTCAACCGACATGGAGTATGCGGATGGCATTGTTTTACTATGTCTCTGCCGACGACATGCGGACTATGCTGAACAGGGTTAGTGATCGGGCTGGTTCGTCTGGAATGTGTTTTGTACCTTCGAAGTACGAAATGCTGTGTCAAGACTTGGCATTCTCCTACGTTCTTTATTGCAAGCAATCCTCTTGAGACTGTGAACAGTTTCACATACTTGGGTAGCACTATCTCGTCAGCTTGTAATATTGCTGATGAGATATCAGCGAGGATAGCAAAGGCACGAGTTGCCTTTGCCAACCTGCGTCATCTGTGGCGTCGAAAAGACGTTCGATTGTCGCTGAAAGGAAGAGTATATAATGCTTGTGTGCGTTCTGTTTTGCTCTATGGTTCGGAAACGTGGCCTGTTCGCAAGAAGATATCAACAGACTTGCTGTATTTGACCATCGTTGTCTCCGCCAATTAGCCCACATCAAGTAGACTGATCGCGTGAGGAGTGCGGTTGTCCACCAGCGCTCGGGATGCGCGATCATTGGTCAGCTGATCACGTTGCACAGCTGCGATGGTTGGGTCACGTACTCCGTATGCCAGCTGAGCGTTTACCGTACCGGGCATTATATACTGAGACCACCAACAGTTGGGTGAAACCACGTGGTGGTCAAGCAACAACGTGGTCACGAAATATGAAGACCCTGACTGTTCCATTGAGTAATGCGGATAAATGTTTGCCCAGTTGGAGTCCTCGTGTTCGCTCAAATAGCTGGCTAGCAACGCTGTTCGAGATAACGGTGTCCTGCAGTCCTTGGCGTGTCTGAATTCATACCATTTCTAGTTCTTCCGTCTAGTCTCGTTTTTAGTGATTTTTAACCTACTTCCTCTAGATTATTCCACTTCATTGATAAGATGAGTGGCGGTCTGATCCACCCTGCTTTTTTGTCACGCTCATCGCCATTGTGACTGACTAAACGAATGGTCAGTTGAGTGGAGTTGTTCGTACCACACTGGCTCAAAACGATCCAAAAACATTATGTAAGGAACACATTCAGTCTGTAGGAGTTCAAACAAGACACTTTATTGTTTCATTTATCGATTTTCTTATTTCTGCGGTATACAGGCATACAGTGTTTGAATAGTTTGCTCTCCCTAATCTCCTTCTGATGTCAGGTTTCTGTGAGGTCTTTTACAAAACAGCTTTATCGAAAGGAGCGAGTTCGCAGTTTATCCATTTTGCTGATGGGTGTAGCCAGGTTAACCTTAAAATTTACGACAAGCTGATTCACTTTCCAACTGAAGGGTACAACGGGTACTTCCGCTTTAGGTGACTCAACTAATGAGAAAACTTAATAGAAGCGTTGGGGCCGTTGTAAACTACATATATACAAACGGACTGATTACCGGTGCCGTTACTTACTGGAATTGTAATGTCGGATTTGTAAATCCTTCAAACACATCCTGCAAATGCATAGAGATTGGTTGGTGCATTCTCGGTTACGATTGTCCTAGACATTGTTATGACAACTTTTTCCACTAAGATCTGGTTTTCCGCGGTCTCTGTATATTGTCAGATACCGCAGACATCCATGATCAAGTAGCAAAGAGTTAGTTCTTCTAGTAGGAAAGTAATTCGCCATAGTTGAGGTGCATTTTTCGAGCCTGAGTGCGCCTTTCAAAAATAAAGATTTACGCCGCTGTCTTTTAGGTCCGAAAAACTAGGGTGAGGCTAAGAGCATCCACTCTTCTAGATTATGTCGTTGTGTTGGTAACTATACCAGAATTTTTCATAGCAGGCATATTATGTGCAATAATGTTTTTCAACGGCTTTCGTAAACCACGTACTTTTGGCGTTTTGTTGCACGCGTATATTCTTGGTTCGGCTAGCGCATCAGCGAGAACCATTGATGTATTGCTACCTATGACGATAGTGATGATGATGAGCGTCTTAGAATTGCAGGGTAACTTCTGTCGTGGTGAACCCACTATATCGTCTGTAACTTTCTTCAGTCAAGTTAATCCGCAACGGCTGTAGCAGGTGCGCGTACTTATGACTGGAGGTTTTTGTCATCTTTGAGTTCATTCTACTGAGACGTCAGAATAACCCAAGTGCTGAGAATAATCTAAGAATCTCTGTCTCGTTCTTTTCATAATCAGCCAGCATGGAATTTTTGAGGGTAGAAAAAAAACCACAATATCATTTACTTAAACGTTAAGTAAACATGAATCTATGTATGCATTTATCTCACGGTCGGTGCAGGACGATATTCAGAGTACCACTAAACAACGCGTTTTCCGTGTAATCAATTTTGACCTTTAAAAGCGACAAACAATAGATGCATCTACATACAAATTATGCGTTACTCAGAATTGATCGCGGCTTTCGCGTTCCTTAAAATCACCTGCGACAGGTCCAAGTGAAAACATTTTGATGTCCATAAAGTAAAGTTTATTAGGAAAAATCGAAGGTCAAAAATATTCCCACGAGCTTGTCATTTGGTTTTAAATCCTGAATTTGGATCATGCAGTTCAAGTTTCTCTACGTATAACCATAAATGGAATCATGCTTCATTTGGCACAAAAGATTTGGTTATTTATAAACAATTATGGTAGTTTTAAAGGCTCAGTAACGTGTTGATGCAAAAAAAACGTTATCAAACCGCGCTCAAAATGACGTCACACTTTTATTACCCGGTGATGAATGCGTTCACATTAATACCAACAATGATGATAGTGTTGGTAACGACTGCGACGAAGATGATGACGGTGCTGTCGATAGTGGTAGTAATACTAGTTGTATCAACAACAATAATAAAATAATCAATAACGATCGTCGGTCACAGCATTGTTTCAGTGATTCATATTGTTACTTAACTGTGATACAGATATGAGAAAAGTAATAAAATGACACTTCGGTTCCAAATCAAATGACGGAGAAAGGGTGGGACATTACTAAGAAAAAACAAATGCCTAAGTTCAGACACTGTCAGTGTGTCAACGTCTTACAGACGAACCACTAAATTGTAGGTGAAAATAACGTGAACCCTGTGATACAGTTCCCTGATGACTTCCGTTGCCCCGCTACATTAAATATCTTCACTTCACTTACAACCCGTCTAACCGATAACAACATTCACTTCACCAAACCCGTCCAACTACCATCTCTGTTAGCGTATCCAGTTGAAAGCTGGGTACTAATTGAGACTTACCGAGCACTATCCACGATGCTTCACGGCTCACAAAATAAGCCACCGATAAAGTCCGCAAAGGGAGCATACAATGACTTGTTACATTCGCAGCACCAAAGTATCGTATTTGAACGCTCAGCTACATTCGTGCCTGAGAAACACTCATGTTGTCCGCTCATCTTGAAGGGGAACTCAGTAACTGCTCTATTAACTCCAATCGGCGACTCCAGGATTAGGACTTCTCATCAAATTGAAACGCCGGAAGTCATTAAATCTCTTTAGCAATGTTTTAATAACTTGTAAGTTGTACGGAATTTGGTTGATCTGCTTTTACATAAAATGACGAAGATATACATGATTGGCTTGCTCTAACATGAGGGAAGTTGTAGTCCAATACTTCTTTTTTAGACAGGCTCTCCGAACAATCTAGTTGAAGGCGGAAGATACAGTTAACCGTGAATAGTGTTCAGTTCATGTCAGTCAGATTCCTTTTTAATGTGAAATAATTAGTTCAGAAGTTTGAACAAAACAGTTAGAATACGAAAACTGGTAGATGCAAGCATTTCCTATTGACGCGTTAGTACCAAATTCAGATAGATTGGCTTCTTTTATAGCAAACAATTGAGGGGGTTGATAATCAATAAGCGGTTGAGATAAGTCACCAAGTCCAGGGAAGGGTCAAGTTCACGAACAGCTGTTTCTGAACACAGAGAGCTGGCTTGAGGCGATTGATTGCGACCGCTTCAGCAAACCTCAGGAATCTTGAATTGGAATGACGTAACAGGATTCTGAATGCACAAGCTGGATCGATAGCGTGACCAGTGGTCAAAACGTGTCTAGCGACTGATGAAATTGGCTGTTTTCAGCAACATTGCTGTTCTCCGGTAACACGGAATTTTGCACCCATTTAGGTAAATGTTCCTTCACTTCTGGAGATCAGGCATCTTTCGGTTCTGCCTATGTAACTTTCTCCGCAGTTACATGTAAATTGGTAAACGCAATGTGATGTGGCACCGATAGGCTGGTCTCCTTTGATTGAAGGCACTGGTAACTTCTGGTCCGAGAGAGTACACGGAGTTCAGCTGCATTAAATGTTCGTTTAAGTGAATTTCTCAGTCGTGTTGTTTGCTGCATGATGTGGTCACCCTTAAAGAGCAACTCTATGTGGACCTACAGTGGTCACCTTTTCAGATTATGCTTTTTGTCTACTGTGCCTTTCTATGAACTTTTGAGGTAACCATTTGATTGTAAGACGGAAGTGATAAAGTCTAGTTCCTCCGCAAGACTGTCGTGAGTACAGATTCGTCTTGCTCGTGTGAACAGCGTATTTATTAGTGTTCGTTTATGTTGGACCGGTGTGAAACTGTTGAAGTTTAAGTATTGGCCGGACCACGTGGATTTCCTATAGACAGTTCTTCTAATCGAGCCATCTTCTCGACGACTTATGAGTATATCTAGAAATGACAGACAGTTGGCGTCAAATTCACAAGTAACCTTCAGGTTAGAGTGACAAGTATTTAGGCGTTGCACAGGTTATCTATTATCTGTTTGGATCGACTGAATATCAATGTGTCATCGACGTAACGAAGAAGTTTGCCAAGATGGGACCCAGCGGACTTTCCCTGGCTACTCCATCTATTTGACGAGAAAAGGAAAAATGACATTCTCCGTGCAGAGCAGCAAACTTTCTTTCAGTATATCGGTTGGAAGTGGCAATATAACGTGATTCGCTTCGACGAGCTCACAAATATAATCAATCGTTTCGTGCAGAGGGACGTTTGTGAACAGTGACTGAACGTCTACAGAGCACATCAGTTCATTAGCAAGGTTAAGTTTGTCCAAGTCACTGATCAATTCGAGAGAATCTTTGATGGAATGTGCTGAAACTTTTGTTTCAGTGGAGTTAGAATAGCGACTAACCAGCGTGCCAACTTTATGGTAAGGGGAGTTTGTCATTGCCAAAATTGGCCTAAGTGGCATCCCAGGCTTGTGCGTCTTCGGTAGGCCGTACAGCTTGCGGTGTTGATCCCTATGGTTTGAGGGATTTATAGGTTACTTCGTCAATAATCCGCAACTGTAAGAGCAGTTAAAAATGTCGTCCATCTTGCAAATTTGACACTGACAAGTCGATACGAATTGCTTGCATCTACCAGTTTTCTTATTCTGACTCCTTTTTAATGGCTAAAAGTCTCAATCGTGTGGTCATCGATTTGAGTTAACAGGATGGTTACCGTATATCTTCTCGAGGTAATCACTTGACCTGAGCGTTCTCCCTGTTCTAGTGTAAGCGACGTTCTATTTTTGTCAGGTAGCCTAAACACGATTATCGTCCCGATGGATTTTTCTTGCTGGAAAGAAAGACAACGTTGGTTCCTGAACGTTTATGCGCATGCGGTCGAGAAGTCAGTCTCACTGGAGATTGTTTGTATTGGCAAATGGGAGAGTTGTATTTTAGTGCGATTGAATGGTGAACCAATGGAGTCGATTCATTCCGGTTTTCTTCAAGTCGATGAGGTCACTCAGGATATTCACATCAGCAACGAGAAAACAGTGTTGAATGGTTGTGCAACGAACCATTATTGAAACAATGAGTTTTGTCTTGTACAGCCATACGTGAACTTTCTTTTTCCTTCTTCATGCGACTGAATGATAATCAACCTATGTTAACCTTACACTAGCGCAAAAACAGACATCCACCTACCTCACGCAGGGAAAAACCCTGTGTGGTGAGCTAAACTAGATCCATAAAAACAGTCGTAGGCTGCTGGTTTAGCGTCGGCCAAATTGAGCACCGAAACACTTGATCGTCTGATGCCTATTATCGAGGGCCGCAAACTGGCAATCATCAATGTAAACAAGCAGCTGTGTGATGTTCCCAAACCACTACAGTTCGTGTTGATTCGTCCGTGATACTTCAGTCGTAATACAATGTATGAGCAAGGTTTTTTGTTTACATATTCCCGATCGACCCTGTTAGTCAATGAGAAAGGCTCTCTGCTTCTAACCTACAAATTGGGTAACTCCACTCGTATACCTCCGGTTTTA
>LOND01000377.1:31427-46231 GCA_014220965.1 Paragonimus kellicotti
GTTCCTGGGACTAAAGCAGTAAGCTCGAATAAAAAATATCAATGCGCTGATCAGTCGTCTATTTGACTGCAATCCTAACAGAACTTAGAAATATGCAATTTGGGTTGTATACACATAATTATAAGAGCTCTTTATTAAAAATGTCAAAAGTTCGGGAACGAAATTGGAAGTCAATTATTACTCTTAAACGCTAGAGACCGAAAAACTCAAGACAAAAATACCCATCTATTTCAACTGCAAAAAAGCAATAGTCAAGATGGGGTGTATCAGCCTGTCTACCCCATCAATTCATCCTGTCATACTTTCGATCAATTTACCGATATCGGTCTGCTATTCTAAAGCATTTCCAAAACTTTTCAAAGTACACACGCTGATAAACCTACAAGATGGAAGCTAGAGCAATCATGAGTAAAACGAATGCCATAAGAAATATGGAACTGGATGTGTCTCTATGAGAGAGTGACGATGACATCGTCCAAATAACTATGGAAACCTCGGAATAAAAGCCTCTGGAAAGGCTCCGGAGAGTATGTGGGCGAATGAACAGGCAAAAACGAGTCCAAAATGTTGTGCAGTTAAATTGAAATGATAACCTAGAACCAGGTGGATACTGAGGGGAATTGGCTACATCTGAAAACAATCTAATATGACTGATGGATGAGAAGGCAGTAAAAAGAAAGTTTAGATGGAAGGGAGTATCGTCACGCCAGAGTACTCGGGCCCAGGAATCACAAAATAGGAAGCACATAGCGGGGCACAGATTCCATTCACTTGTGGATTATCTCAGAACTCTGACATTTAGGAGGGCTAGAAAAGCGGGAATAAAATACAGAAAGATTGCAAGTTGACATAAAAGAGGTGGTTAAAGAATGATGCCAAGTTGAGTTCTTAGGCTTCTTATAAGTATGCACAATCAAAATAATTGTTGTGACTAGCAGTGGGTTGTGTGAAAAACGGTGGGGAAAACGTTGGTATGTCCAAAGTTGAGAAGGCGGGAGCTATCCTATTTTTTTCCAGAAAGTGCATACCTCACATTTTTTAATAGGGCAACATGCAATGCGCTTGTGATGACAGTTGGCACCGATCCGACTAAGGAGATAACGGTTACGGAGTAATAAATAAGGAAGTACCTTAGCAGGTTAACAGTTACAAAATTTGCAGGAGCAGATAGTAATCAACTTGTAATTCTTAAACCTCTGGTACATATTCTTGTCATTCCACCAACAAAATCGTCTGATCAATCTCTAGCTGAATCCAGGTTAACGGAGAACTGGAGGGCGGGTGCTCTTAGGCTTATTCACAAACGAGTCAGAAGGGATCAGATTGACAGGTTTAGACCAATTAGTCTCACCTTAGTGATACTGAACGCGTTACTGACATTGATTGAATTGTAAATCGTGTTACGGGACATAAGTGATTAACCGGCTAACAGCATAGTTGTGCAAAGAAGAAACGAAGACTTGTCCAACGAAACTGCCGTTTTCTGGATGAAATCACTAAAAGAGTAAACTTGGATGGGAAGGTGATAGTATTCTGTCTGGATTTTTGGTAAGCATTTGATTATGCAAATCACAGACTTCTGCTGCTGAAGTGTAAGACTGAGTGTGCCGCCAGGACTGCTTTCTGGATAAAACAACTCATTGTTGGAAGATCGGTCTTCGCAAGGATAGAAGGAGCCGGAGCAAAACTAGATTAGACAGTTAGCGGGGTTCCGCAGGGAGCCATCCTTGCAGTTCGTTTCATTCATGAGTACGTGTGGAGCACCACTATTCAGACAGCGCCGGATAGTTGTAATTAAGTCGGCACACGGTCATGATAAGGATACACAAGTAAAAGTTTACTGTACCATTAGCTTAAGTCCAAACACAGTTCGAATAATCGAATAAAGTTCTCCGATCACGGTATCTGTTGTGACATTAGCCAATTGTACGTGTTGGACTGAGATGTGTTTGTAGGTACATGCCGATGATGGGGCTAGGGCACTTTACCAAATCACTGTTTAAGTTGACTGGCTATTATTCTACAGGCAAAAGAAATTGAAGATCGTGTGTGAGTGGTGAAGCTAATTTCCTAAGAGCCGAGGACCAACTTTGACTGCCCAATTGCTATGAAGCTGCTTGCAGTATAGGAAAATGTACATGGTTGTCCTGAAATAAAGGGTGTAAATGGTGAATCTGAATGTGGATGGAACACCCGCGAAATGTGTATTATCTCAGAGCAAACGTGCACGGAGTTGGAATAATACAAAAGGGGACGCAAATATTGACAGCGAAGTCAACGAGGATGCCAACAAGAAGCTGTGTATGTGGTTACGCCAGTCCACTCCCACAAATCACAGGTTCCTTGAAACCTGTTGGAAGAGGTGACCACAAACAATGCTCATGAAATGGGCTATTTGAAACCTGATGGTGGAAATGACTAGCATATAACGTTTCAAGTGCGTCAGTAACCAGATTCCAAACGTCATATGAATGCGCACATAGTAGTTTGTCAACAGCTCCTGTGCATAATGAAATACGATTTAGACAGTGACAGGCTTCATGAGATGACCACGTTGACCATTGGACGATTAACCTCACATTAAGCGTCATATACGGGTCCTCATCCATATTCGCCTGCAAGCAATGCCCAGTTTGCCTGACCGCGTCGCCAAGAGACCGCAACCGTCCCATTAACTCCAAAAGAGGACCTACGAATAGGACCTTTCTTCAAGTTTAAGTGACAGAAATCATTGAACTTTCTGAAGAATATTTTGATTACTGGCAAGTAATAGGCCCTCCCCTCCTCCGTTTTCTCTTTTCTTTCTATATAGTTTTTTTCCCTTTGTTCTTCTTCGTGGTTGTGTGGCAGTCAAGCATCAGTGTGAACCACTGATGTATTGCTGTCTATGATGATGATGATGATGATGATGATGATGATGATGATGATGGCAAATAATAGGGGATATTCGTTCAACAGTAATTGAACAATAATGACAATTGATCACAGCTCTCGCGTGCACGATGGAGTAGTAAACCTATTCTAGCATTATCTCGTCAGCTTGTAATATTGCTGATGAGATATCAACGAGGATAGCAAAGGCACGAGTTGCCTTTGCCAACCTGCGTCATCTGTGGCGTCGAAAAGACGTTCGATTGTCGCTGAAAGGAAGAGTATATAATGCTTGTGTGCGTTCTGTTTTGCTCTATGGTTCGGAGACGTGGCCTGTTCGCAAGGAAGATATCAACAAGCTTGCTGTATTTGACCATCGTTGTCTCCGCCAGTTAGCCCACATTAAGTGGACTGATCGCGTGAGCAATGCGGCAGTTCGCCGGCGCGTATTCCGGAACGCTCGGGATGCGCGATCGATCGGTCAACTACTCACGTTGCACAGCCTGCGATGGTTAGGTCACGTACTCCGTATGCCAGCTGAGCGTTTACCGTACCGGGCATTATATACTGAGACCACCAACAGTTGGGTGAAACCACGTGGTGGTCAAGCGACAACGTGGTCACGAAATATGAGAACCCTGACTGCTCCACTGAGTAAAGTGGATAGGTCCAAGAGATGCTTCCAAAGGTAGATTATTGTTTATGATATCCAGATTTCCCTTAGTGGATGCTCTGACAATTTATGTGGTACCCTTGGACCGAGAATATTTATTTCCAAATCCCGCTGTGTGCAGTATCGTGGATCAGTTAGCAAAAGAGGGTATGGCGGAATGCCTTGCATCTAGACCTCATTCCGAATTGAAACGGAAGTTGAAAAAAATCCTGGGTAAGTATTGCTTATATGTATGCAGTCCCGTTGTATTCTTTTTTAACTTACGCTGCAGAACCCATTACACTGGATGCAGTATGAAATTTTGTCGCTTTCACTCACTTTCTTTTGCCATGGATTTAGTGATGGACTCAATTTCATTGGTTCTCAGCAAACACGTTATTTCGCCTTGATTCGTCACGTACTCCGTATGCCAGCTGAGCGTTTACCGTACCGGCATTATATACTGAGACCACCAACAGTTGGGTGAAACCACATGGTGGTCAAGCGACAACGTGGTCACGAAATATGAGAACCCTGACTGCTCCACTGAGTAAAGTGGGTAGGTGTCGCCTGCCTGGATGGGGTCCTCGTGATCACTCAAACCGCTGGTTGGAGACGCTATCCGAGATGGCGGCGTGTCGCAGTCAATGGCGTACCTGCATCCATACCATTTCTAGTTCTTTTGCTTAGACTTCTATTAATTTTCAACCTTCTTAGTAACGTTTTCTAGGATATTCCACGTCACTGTTGAGGTGAGCGGCAGCCCGAGCCACAGTACCTTTTGGTCAGGCTCATGGCTGATATGATGATGATGATGATGAGTAAACCTATTCGGTGCTGCTCCAGTCATCAGAGTCAGATTTTCTGAATGCTTGGCCAGGCGAGTAGTATATACGCACCGATAAATAAACATTGATTATGCTTGACAAATCGGGGTGCATATTTCTGTGTCGTGATGTCAGAAAGTAACCCATGTGCCAGGTTGGACAAGAGGAGGACAGGAGTGATCCGTACATGTATGTGACGAAGTGATTTCGGAAGGGATGACTGAGTTTGTAATGTTAGTTCACTAAGGCCGCCGGTGAGAGATTTATATATCTAATCTTTCGGGTCTGTGAACCTTTAGGAATTCGTATAAACTCACTCAGTGAGATCTCTCCTGGAATCAACAGGCGAGTAAAACGCGAAACTTGTTTCATCCCACGACGTTTGGATTTGCATCCGCTCTCCTCTTCTTCTTAATATACCTGTTGATATAGAGAGGGAGATCAACGGTGAAAATGTCACGGTCGTTGGATTAAAACAAGTTCGGTGTTTTACTTCGAAACTGTTTAGATTCTACCATTGGTTCTAGATTTAGACGTGTATTATCCTTCCACCAGCGCCAGACCTCGATTCCACATTCTTATGCGCTATGATATTAATCGTCACGACGCGCATTACTGACTTAAAATACCAACTCATCCCCGTCCGAATCACTTCGTAACTCTCACTCGCTCGCGCGCTCGCTCCTCTTAGTTCCCAACCTGCAAATGGGTTTACTGTCATGAATCACGAACAGCAATATTGCACCCCGATTTGTTCAAGGATTAATTTCAATGTTATAATTTATCGGTTGCGTATATTCACATACTCGGCCTGGCCAAGCATTCAGAAAATCTGACTCTGATGACTGGAGCAGCACCGAATAGGGTTTTATCATCATCATCATCATCATATCAGCCATGAGCCTGACCAAAAGGTACTGTGGCTCGGGCTGCCGCTCACCTCAACAGTGACGTGGAATATCCTAGAAGAAAACGTTACTAAGAAGGTTGAAAATTAATAGAAGTCTAAGTAAAAGAACTAGAAATGGTATGGATGCAGGCATGCCATTGACTGAGACACGCTGCCATCTCGGATAGCGTCTCCAATCAGCGGTTTGAGTGATCACGAGGACCTCATCCAGACAGGCGACAACACCTAGCCGCCAACTTTAACTCGGACTGGCGAGAAGCAGATTCACGGTTTCACTTATTTCAGTACCAACGTGGTCCGGCTTGACCACCATGTGGTTTCACCCAACCAGTTGGGTGGTTAACAGAACATAATGCACGATATGGTAAAACGCTCAGCCAACTCGGCAGTTAAGTCGGACAAACTTTCAAGGCGAATAACCGTGTTTTGCTTGCAGAAAAACAAATGAAATTGAACGTCCATCCACTACAATCCTCGCGCAAAGAAAGTTGAGGGGAAAGCAGACCAAAAATTTCATACTGCAGTCAGTTGTAATGGGATTCTGCAGGTAAGTTACAAAAGATTACAACGGACCTGGACACACATATAACGCAATACTTACAGGACTTTTCTTCAACTTCGTTTTTCAAATTCGGAATGAGGTCATACGATGGCAAGGCATTTCCGACCATACCCTCTTACTTGCTAACCCTCGATCACTCCACCCGATTACTGCACAACAGCGAGCATTTTTGACGAAAGTTAAATTTCTCGGTCCAAGGGTACACACATAATTGTCCAGAGATCACTACAGGGTATTTGATATCCATACAAACAATATACGTACTCTCGCTGGAGCCATTCTTGGACCTAATCCACTTTACTCGATGAGCAGTCAGGGTTTTCATATTTCGTGACCACGTTGTCGCTTGACCGCCACGTGGTTTCACCCAACTGTTGGTGGTCTCAGTATATAATGCCCGGTACGGTAAACGCTCAGCTGGCATACGGAGTACGTGACCTAACCATCGCAGGCTGTGCAACGTGAGTAGTTGACCGATCGATCGCGCATCCCGAGCGTTCCGGAATACGCGCCGGCGAACTGCCGCATTGCTCACGCGATCAGTCCACTTAATGTGGGCTAACTGGCGGAGACAACGATGATCGACTATAGCAAGCTTGTTGATATCTTCCTTGTGAACAGGCCACGTCTCCGAACCATAGAGCAAAACAGAACGCACACAAGCATTATACTCTCTTCCTTTCAGCGACAATCGAACGTCTTTCCGACGCCACAGATGATGCAGGTTGGCAAAGGCAACTTGTGCTTTTGCTATCCTCGTTGATATCTCATCAGCAATATTAAAAGCTGACGAGATAATGCTAGAATAGGTTTACTACTCCATCGTGCACGCGAGAGCTGTGATCAATTGTCATTATTGTTCAATTACTGTTGAACGAATATCCCCTACTTATTTGGCCATATCATCATCATTCATCATCATTCATCATAGACAAGCAATACATGTCAAGGTTTTGGGGGTGGTTCACACTGATGCTTGACTACCACACAACCACGAGAAGAACAAAGGGAAAAAACTGTATAGAAAGAAAGAAGAAAACGGAGGAGGGGAGGGCCTATTACTTGCCAGTAATCAAAATATTCTTCAGAAAGTTCAATGATTTCTGTCATTTAAACTTGAAGAAAGGTCCTATTCGTAGGTCCTCTTTTGGAGTTAATGGGACGGTTGCGGTCTCTTGGCGACGCGGTCAGGCAAACTGGGCATTGCTTGCAGGCGAATATGGATGAGGACCCGTATATGACGCTTAATGTGAGGTTAATCGTCCAATGGTCAACGTGGTCATCTCATGAAAGCCTGTCACTGTCTAATTCGTATTTCATTATGCACAGGAGCTGTTGACAAACTACTATGTGCGCATTCATATGACGTTTGGAATCTGGTTACTGACGCACTTGAAACGTGATATGCTAGTCATTTCCACCATCAGGTTTCAAATAGCCCATTTCATGAGCATTGTTTGTGGTCACCTCTTCCAACAGGTTTCAAGGAACCTGTGATTTGTGGGAGTGGACTGGCGTAACCACATACACAGCTTCTTGTTGGCATCCTCGTTGACTTCGCTGTCAATATTTGCGTCCCCTTTTGTATTATTCCAACTCCGTGCACGTTTGCTCTGAGATAATACACATTTCGCGGGTGTTCCATCCACATTCAGATTCACCATTTACACCCTTTATTTCAGGGACAACCATGTACATTTTCCTATACTGCAAGCAGCTTCATAGCAATTAGGCAGTCAAAGTTGGTCCTCGGCTCTTAGGAAATTAGCTTCACCACTCACACACGATCTTCAATTTCTTTTGCCTGTAGAATAATAGCCAGTCAACTTAAACAGTGATTTGGTAAAGTGCCCTAGCCCCATCATCGGCATGTACCTACAAACACATCTCAGTCCAACACGTACAATTGGCTAATGTCACAAAGATACCGTGATCGGAGAACTTTATTCGATTATTCGAACTGTGTTTGGACTTAAGCTAATGGTACAGTAAACTTTTACTTGTGTATCCTTATCATGACCGTGTGCCGACTTAATTACAACTATCCGGCGCTGTCTGAATAGTGGTGCTCCACACGTACTCATGAATGAAACGAACTGCAAGGATGGCTCCCTGCGGAACCCCGCTAACTGTCTAATCTAGTTTTGCTCCGGCTCCTTCTATCCTTGCGAAGACCGATCTTCCAACAATGAGTTGTTTTATCCAGAAAGCAGTCCTGGCGGCACACTCAGTCTTACACTTCAGCAGCAGAAGTCTGTGATTTGCATAATCAAATGCTTACCAAAAATCCAGACAGAATACTATCACCTTCCCATCCAAGTTTACTCTTTTAGTGATTTCATCCAGAAAACGGCAGTTTCGTTGGACAAGTCTTCGTTTCTTCTTTGCACAACTATGCTGTTAGCCGGTTAATCACTTATGTCCCGTAACACGATTTACAATTCAATCAATGTCAGTAACGCGTTCAGTATCACTAAGGTGAGACTAATTGGTCTAAACCTGTCAATCTGATCCCTTCTGACTCGTTTGTGAATAAGCCTAAGAGCACCCGCCCTCCAGTTCTCCGTTAACCTGGATTCAGCTAGAGATTGATCAGACGATTTTGTTGGTGGAATGACAAGAATATGTACCAGAGGTTTAAGAATTACAAGTTGATTACTATCTGCTTTTGCAAATTTTGTAACTGTTAACCTGCTAAGGTACTTCCTTATTTATTACTCCGTAACCGTTATCTCCTTAGTCGGATCGGTGCCAACTGTCATCACAAGCGCATTGCATGTTGCCCTATTAAAAAATGTGAGGTATGCACTTTCTGGAAAAAAATAGGATAGCTCCCGCCTTCTCAACTTTGGACATACCAACGTTTTCCCCACCGTTTTTCACACAACCCACTGCTAGTCACAACAATTATTTTGATTGTGCATACTTATAAGAAGCCTAAGAACTCAACTTGGCATCATTCTTTAACCACCTCTTTTATGTCAACTTGCAATCTTTCTGTATTTTATTCCCGCTTTTCTAGCCCTCCTAAATGTCAGAGTTCTGAGATAATCCACAAGTGAATCGAATCTGTGCCCCGCTATGTGCTTCCTATTTTGTGATTCCTGGGCCCGAGTACTCTGGCGTGACGATACTCCCTTCCATCTAAACTTTCTTTTTACTGCCTTCTCATCCATCAGTCATATTAGATTGTTTTCAGATGTAGCCAATTCCCCTCAGTATCCACCTGGTTCTAGGTTATCATTTCAATTTAACTGCACAACATTTTGGACTCGTTTTTGCCTGTTCATTCGCCCACATACTCTCCGGAGCCTTTCCAGAGGCTTTTATTCCGAGGTTTCCATAGTTATTTGGACGATGTCGTCGTCACTCTCTCATAGAGACACATCCAGTTCCATATTTCTTATGGCATTCGTTTTACTCATGATTGCTCTAGCTTCCATCTTGTAGGTTTATCAGCGTGTGTACTTTGAAAAGTTTTGGAAATGCTTTAGAATAGCAGACCGATATCGGTAAATTGATCGAAAGTATGACAGGATGAATTGATGGGGTAGACAGGCTGATACACCCCATCTTGACTATTGCTTTTTTGCAGTTGAAATAGATGGGTATTTTTGTCTTGAGGTTTTTCGGTCTCTAGCGTTTAAGAGTAATAATTGACTTCCAATTTCGTTCCCGAACTTTTGACATTTTTAATAAAGAGCTCTTATAATTATGTGTATACAACCCAAATTGCATATTTCTAAGTTCTGTTAGGATTGCAGTCAAATAGACGACTGATCAGCGCATTGATATTTTTTATTCGAGCTTACTGCTTTAGTCCCAGGAAACCTGCTCGCCCAGGTTCAAGCAATCTAAGTAGCACTGATGTTGTTTCACATGTGTCCAGTTAAGTGATCATTTTAATCACCTTTTTTTGATAAGTCAATACTGAACGCTTTAATATACTTTTTCTATTCTAATTCTACCAACATTCTCGATTGATTTGATGTATGTTGAGTGCACTTAATAAATATTGCGATGCTCTGAGAGGAGTTTAACCTTAGAATGACGAAAGTAATTATAATGGCCACCGTTTGCGTGCCACACCAACCAGTCAGATGGACGAGATCATGTGAGCCGTAAGTTGGACGATGACCTTATGTTGTGTTGTCGCGCCACGACTAAACTGTTTGCAAAAGTTCACTTCACAGAACATCGCAAAGTGATTTTGGACACCGTTTAGTGTACTTATGAGGACAGGACAGCTTTCGTTTCACGTAGATAGCGACGTGTACTATCGATCAAGTGGTGAACGTACGATTGTTCACTCAGAAGGCGTCTCCGCTGGCTGATTAACACAACTGGGCAAACTGTTTTGGTTAGGCATTTTGTTAAACACATTGACCCAAATAGCAGCTGATGAGAACTTCTGCCGGAATAGTCGAATTCCTGTCATGATTCAATTTCAGTCATGTAACTCTGTTATTTCTGTTTGCTACCAAGATAGGTTTTGTTTATTGACCTCATTATGTCTAAGTTGCTCTATTGTTATTCGTTGCTTATTCAATACTTTGAGATTATTAGACCCTAATCTTCAGGCGACTGATTCAAGCTACTACAGTCACTCACCAATTTGCGCCGAACAGGAGCAAGTACATGGATGACAGTGTGTTAAGAATGTGTGACTGCAAATTGACTTACGACTGTTTTGATGGTGTTTGTCACTGAACCATATGGAAATGAGTAATTGCTAGTAAGGCGATATGTTCCAAGTGTGGCTTAAATCCTTGTGATTCGGGAGAATATTGATACGAATTACTGAACCACAGTTAAATTAATTTGATTTAACACTTTGTAGGGGAACACTTGTAAACCTCGCTGTTCAGAATCGCCTGTGGAGGCCAAAATTTGTTATTCTAAAGTTGCGAAAGTAATCTTTTAAAACAGCAAACTTGACAGCGTCTATTATCTTCTTACGGCTAACATGGATTAAGCTTGGCGCGATCAGTGGTTCGATTCGCACTTAAGTTTACTATTTGGAAGGCCCAAATAGAATTTTTTTTTGAAAATAGTTCTGTGGACAAGTGTTTGCGTGTGTGTACGTTTGAAATCACCGTTTTGTGTTATGTTCGAGGGTCTTACAATCGTGATACTGCACCTCGCTTGTTCCCTCGGAAGGCAGTGGTTTAGTGGAAACTGAAAATGCTTACGTACATGTGATTCTGTGTTGAACGGTTCACACAGAGTGAAGGTCGGAACGTGTAATAGTTTCAGTAAAATTAATTGAGAAACCCAGTAGTTGCAGGTATGCAAGTAAGATACAAACGGCAGAGGAAAATGGAATGATAACTAGGTGACCAAAATTGACGCAGTCACCCCCTATCAAACATGGCAAACACATTTCAACCTACAGAAAAAAACAGCCTGCTGGAAGCTGTCGTGAAGAGTCGAGTGTTACTTCACTCTACCAGAATTATTTCGACGTTCAAGCCATCTGAATGTGTCAAATCCATGTTTGTACACATCAACTGATGATGCTGACACTATGAAATCTGTTAGGGTGCTGCACGCATACCACACACTGAACGCTGAATGTATTTTGACTACAAATCCAGTGCTTGGTTTGACAGTTCCGTTTTGTCTAAGAGTGTAGCTATTCTCTTCGGTCTGGTTGTATTATGGTATATTTGTGCATGCTTATTCCTTTCATGAATTGGAATCAGTTTAGCCCACAATGCTTTTTTAATTTTTTGCACTTCGGATGAACAGGCAGTGAATACAAATGAGACAACCCAGTACGTTTTGGCTTTGCAGTTTACTTTCTGTGGTGCGTTTAGCGTGATGATACTTGCTCTGCAATCAAGCGGAACGCTCCAACATCGCATAGTTTTACACCCTTCACAACCCCTAAACGTTCGTATGATCCTGGGTTGTGATTTAAGACATATTTATCATTTCGTTTCAGCGGGCGGGATATCCCCTTCCTCCAGGACTGAGCGACCTATTTCCCTTGATGGATCAACTCTCATCTGAAGAGCTATATTGGGAGTATCTTGGCAAACAAAGGTACTTTGATCACATTTATTTTGTCCACAATTGTCGGTTTGATTAGCTAGCTGACATGCCTGCATCTGTTTGGTTTTTGATGTGTACTCGATTCCTCGTGATCTAGACGTGCTGTCCAAACTATGCTTCCTGTACAGATTTCAGAACTGTTCGTCGAATCTAGGATAACGTTTCAAGGGTTCAAAGATGCGTACCAATCACCCAGTCGACTCAGATGCAGCATTGTGTCGAGGCTGCACACGATCGCACAACTTATACAAAACTTTATTGACCAGAATGCTTCTAAATACCAGTAAACGGTTATTCGGTGATTGCATGTAAAATTTCAGTCATAAACTCTCTGTTGAGTTATGATGTTCGTGGTAGACTTCTCATCACTTATATCAACTGAATGTACTTACTTACAGTCCAAAAATATGTATATCGACTTGGCTCGTTTGCGCTCTGTTTATGCATTTATTGGTGAACGTCGACTTTATCGGGTTACGTTTGATGCACAGTTTTTGATCTGCTCGGTTTAGCTTGTGACTACATTATCAGACAATTAAATGCCCTTACGACGGTTTCTAATTTTAAATTCAGTAACATAACGATAATACGCTTTTATTGCGCCAGACGCTTTCCATGACCCTTGGTCTGTTTAGTTTTGTTCACATCAACCCAATGTTTGCGAAAGGTGTTCCGTTCGTTGTTACAGTCAAGGTTCAGCCGGGGAGCTAACTCCACAAACCCACATCCAAGTAACTTATAGTTGTGAATGTCTCCATGGTCGGCAATATCGTGAAACTACGAAAGAACTGTTTATCTCACCTTCTGATTATTTCACGGAACTCTCATCCCTGGTTGTTTCCCAACCGCGGTCTGTTAAGTTGAACTGGAATGTTTCGCATTGAATTCTGCATACGTATTTTGTTTGATTAATAGAATAGCGCGATTTTCTGAAGTTCCTTTCATTATCTGTCTTTTACCACCGCCATACTATCTCCATCAGTTTATTCGTCAATATCTTTAACGTTACATCCCCTATCATAATCCCACTGGGAGAAGTTTAACTGCATGGAGGTCCATGCCAGCGTCGAGCGATCACATGTTCATTGGTCGAAATATGACCTTTGGATTTCGACTGATGGTTAGAGCTGGTGTGTTAGTTCGTGCAGTCGTTTATTCGTAATCCCATTGACGTTGACATCAACGACCCTGTTTTCAATTCAAATCAGATCGACGACGGATAACCTGGCTGGACTCCGGTAAACTCCGAATCGGCTGCTACCACCTCATTTTCTCTTTGGATTAAAGCCATCACTTTTTGTCATGTTAACGCTAGGACAGCCGTAAGATTGATTATAGTCTAAACTTCACATTGACCATGCTAATCATTTTTGATTATGTGAAATTAAAGCCAGTTGTAAACAGCGACACATTTGTGTTTTAGGTGTTTTCATAATTGTTTGCGTAAAACAGTGTCTAATTCCCTGTTAGGCCACCGTTCGCCACAGGTTCAAAGAAAACCTTTCCGTATAACACTAGTAATTCAATGTTGTTGTACCACTAACGCCTTTAGAAACACAGAATTGTCATGGAATTTTCAGAATCACCGAATAATATAAAATATCGCACTCATATAGCATATAAGGGGACTCAACTGAAGCCGGATTTGTTTGCAACAAGTTTTCTACATTCCTAACGAATCCCGGTCTGCTAATTCTAATGTCTTTCTGGATCACGTTTCGTATTTCCTTATTAGTTCAACAGGAACGGTTGGCATCCACAATGTATCGTAAAAAGTGGCAAAAATTTCCGCCTTACGTCCTTATCGATTGTCCACGTTTACTAAATTGTCCATACAGATATGTTGCCATCGTTTACCACCTCAGTGAGTATTGACAACGATGTGTTCGAATCATCCCATTTACGATGTCCATTCTGTACCTAAATTCATCAGAAATTCGTTTTTTTCTTCTTATTGTCTGTGCATTTGGATTTCAATGCAGAGTAGAAAGCAGCAACGCACGTTTCTTCCTTGTTTGATTTCTCTCTGCAAAAAACATGCTGTTGTTTAACATAAAATATGAACTTGGGTTATATGCATTGGGTTTGTACTGGTACTCCACGCGAGTTTGTTTGAAGCTTATCCAATTAAATGGTGCGTTTTTTGCCGGGTTTAAGGACGAATGGAGGAATTGTGAAAATGTTATCAGTAGGGATACGATATTCTTTGTCTTATAGTGCTTGAAGTAACACATTTTCAGATAATGGTCGACCTCGTTGTTGTGGTCTCTCAAGAAGATCAACTGTGACATCACATTGTAAACACGTTTTGTAGCTAACGGAATCCCAACACGAACGCAAATGGGTGTCTTCGTGGAAGCCGACTCACACTGACAATTATTTCGCGTTTGCTGTCCAGCTGCTGTCTGCAAGATACATGTAGGCCCCCATTCGTGAAACACGAATATGTGTCTCCTCGCTCAGTTACTGGATTGCCTAGGTTTCAATATTGATTTTTTCTCACGTGATAGGAAAGTGACGGTTCGGAAACCGAGCTTGTCTCCACCATATACAACCACATTGATCAGTCAGCGCTCACTTTTGTCTATCTCAGCCTTTAATGATCAGGTGATTTGGTGGTTTTTAAGAATACCGAGGTATTTTTGTTTCTCAAACTGTTTCGCTCATTCGTCCCATCAGATGACGTGGGGTATGGTGTACTTGGACACGTCTCTAACTTGACTATTAAAAAGAGTCTGACGAAAAGCGACTACTGGTGGTTAGGCTTTGTCCCATTTTACCACAGGGATAGGTGTTCTGTGTTGTTACTACCTTCTTGTCAAACTGTAGTTTTTTCAGCGGCAGCTGTATTTGAGAACGGTGGTCGAAAGTTATTTCTTGGGACTCGGTTTCTATATGCCGTGTCCTGCGCATGCCATTGTTTAT